>JAQIXU010002924.1:0-10427 GCA_034701245.1 Strigamia transsilvanica
CGCTGTTTTGACGTCGCGCTGTTTTGACGTCGCGCTGTTTTGACGTCGCGCTGTTTTGACGTCGCGCTGTTTTGACGCCGCGCTGTTTTGACGTCGCGCTGTTTTAACGTCGTGCTGTTTTGACTGCGCTGTTCGCTATTGCCATTCTTGAGATTTGGAGGATTACATTACTAGTGATTGTGGGTCAGTAGAGAGTAGATGGCCCTACAAGGAACTTTCATCGGACCTGTAATACAAAACCTAGTTGCCACTGTCTTCCAGTGAACATCAACTTTCACACCTTGACCATCCACATTGATACTGCAATGGTTTTCACACCTCTGGTGATGATTTATCTATTGATTTGTGAAATTTCTGTTTGCTTTTAGGCAAGGTGAAGTTTGGAAAGATTTGAGAAGTAAAGTGCAGAAGCACATGCTGAGAATTAATGCAGTGCAAGCTTATGCTGAACCAATGAGCAGAGTATAACCCAAAAGGAGTTTTAATACTGTTAAGCTAAGCTACTTTGATTTGAAGGGTAAAATTGGCCTTCGCTGTATTTTGACTCCGGTTCAGTATTATTCTAATGGCAATACAAAAGGAGTTATGCCAATTTCCATCTTTGAAATCTAAGTCCCTCAGCTTTATTGTAGTGTAATTGAATTAATTTCCTCAAATTTAACACTAGGTCACGAATGATTTTATGCAGAGGCTAAAACGTCATCGTGGTCCAAACAACGAAGTGGATGATTTCATCAATGAAATAATGAGATGGGGTTTAGAATGTAGGCATGGTTTTTTTGTTTTGATATAATCAATGATAAATAACTTGAGGTTTATTTTCAGCTGTTGGTGTCGTTACTCTTAGTCGTCGATTAGGTTGTCTTGCCGATAGTTTAACGAAAGATAGCGAACCTCAAAAACTGATTGATTCAGTTCTTGCTTCCTTCAAAGCTTTGCATAATTTGGAAATGAGTTTTGGAGTTTGGAGACTAATATCTACTCCCAACTACAGGACTTTAGTCGAAGCACAAAATTATTTTGAATCGTAAGTTAGCATGGGGCCCATAGGCCGGTGCATACTTGGCCTAATGGGTAATCTGGCATTGCATTTTTAAGTTTAAAATCAATTTCAGAGTTGTTGAAAAGTACTTGGAAACTGCTGTTGCGAATTTAAAAGACGACTTGAGTGACACCAATAACATTCTCAATGCGATTCTTATAGAAAGCAATATGGATTTAAGGAAAGTTACTAGTATTCTAATGGACACTTTCTTAGCCGGTGTAGACACAGTAAGCATAACTTCATCACATTCCTGAATTGAGTGTTACATTTTTCCTTCTTCTAAGACTGCTGTGACTGCTAGTTTTCTGTTATATGAACTATCAATTAATCCAGACAAACAGGAAAAGGTGTATCAAGAAGTATGCAGGGTTATTCCAGATAAAGATGCAATGATTCTTGGTGAAAAATTGGATAAACTAGAGTACTTAGGTGCTTGTATAAAGGAATCCATGAGGTAGAATGAAGCCAATAAACAAGGATTTTGAATCTAAGATATAATTTTGCTTCTTATGTAGGCTCCATCCGATAACTGTTGGCACGGCTAGAGTTGTCGAGCACGATACTGACTTCAACGGCTACTTTATTCCAGCTCAGGTATACCAGTGGTCAAGTCATGGGCCACCATTGTAAAATGGCACCCTCCTATTGAAAACCCGCGCCTCCAACCATGGGTGCGCTGAAATACAACTTTGCACAAAGGCACCTCTTACCGATGGTGTAGTCCTGTGGGATCATTTTTTTATGCTTTCATGGCACAACTTGTTAATAAATGATCCCATGATCAACAATCCCAATCCTTATCCCAACAAGTGGTTGCTGTGTGAGGTGCTGGTCTTTCTAACACTTTGATTTTATTTGTTTAGACTCAGTTGGCCATGGTGAACATCACCGCTAGTAAAAATGAAAAGTATTTTAAAGATCCGGATAAGTTTTTACCAGAGCGCTGGTTAAGGTCAGAAGTTGGACGAGAAAATTTGCCCACTCAGTTTGCTCATGTACCCTTTGGATATGGATCAAGAATGTGCATCGGATTCAGAGTGGCAGAGCAAGAAATTAGAATCTTAGTTTCCAAGGTATGTATCAAAAACACAATTGAACAACATGGTATTAGAAATAGAACTAGAACAGGGGTCGGCAACTTTTTGAGACGGAAGAGCCAAAAGTAACAATTTACAAAATTTCCCAGTTTTTAAAGAGCCACTAACATCACTTTATTATTATCATAAAGAAAGTTCGCATTGAGTTTGATGTTTTCTAAGAAGTATACTTTGATTATTTCAGGTTTTGCAGAATTTTAGATTGGAATACCATAATGACCCTGTTGGACAAATCATGGGAATAATTCTTGCACCGGACAAAGCATTAAAACTCAAGTTCTATGATAGAGCAGAACAGTAATACCCATTGAATGGAATTATTGCTATATGTTAAGTCTTTTTATTGAATAAACCTCAACAATTTTAGATAAATAAACAATGCACAGCAAAAAAACAACAATTGGGTTGACACAATATCTTACTGTCATTTTTGGGGGGAAATACTTGTGGTTTTGATTGCTTTAAGATTATTTGAAATCTTTATCATGACAATAAATAATCTTGCACATTCTTCATGTAAATTAATGTCTCAACTGAAATAAAAGAGATGATTTTACTGTATAAAGTGTAAAGTTTATACATATGTTGCTGTACCATGTTACTATAATGATAATTTTGTGTTGGTTCCAAGTTAAATTCTGCATTGGGAAATTTTCTCCTTGATTTTACACCAATCAACTGCAAAAAATGATTAAATTAAACGATAAATAATAATTTTCTTGAAACTTTTTACACTTTTTTCACACGATGTTTTCAACTCGAATAAACTGGGAATATTAAATAACTATAGCGACATCTATTGACAACAACACCAAATCTGCCATCTGACGTCAATAGGATTCAACTAAAGATTCCCAAATAAATATTTCCTCAGCAAATTAATTATTTTATTTAAAAAATATTTATTCATTCTGTTTTCTGAGAAAAAAAAATTAGGAAATCTTTCCGGTAAATAATTTTAAAAGAAAAAAAGGATATCCTCGGTATTGGCCAATCCCAAGTCATCAAATCACAATACGAGCACCAACATGAGTGTTTTAAATCTCCCAAATATTATTACATTTTCCCTTCTGATCTCAACAATTTCAAGCACAGACCATATGAAAATCGCAAAATTTAGCACATTTGGTTATGATTTCAAACAAGGAATGAACATATCCTGCGCACAACAAGTAACTTTGACAATTAACCAAACATACGACGCTCTCCTTCATTTTTATTCCAGTTTTTCAATCTACCTGAAGAATATGAAAACGACTGTCGAATTACCTTCACCAACGACAACAAATGTAAAAACAACAAATCTTATTTAAAAATCATCCAATTTTTTAAAATTCCCATCTCCAGGTGCCAGTTTGATCAGCGACGACGCGAAATTCGAAGACACCGACGAATTAAACGCTCAACCGTCGGTGTTTATGCGCAAATTTAAGCCGGACCATACACATTCCACACGAGCTGGTTTGAATATCACGATACCTTTATTAAACAAAGGTGATACTCTAGGATACGCGATTAAATTTGAAATTCCACAAAAAACACATTTTCGATGTTATTTAATTCAGCTCGATCCCGCACTGAAAACGAGGGCAAATGTAAATTACGACTTACGAGTAAAAAATACCACAAATTAAATAGAAATAAATTTTATTTCCAGGTACCGCTCGTCTGGTTAGATCAGTATTTCTTCAGCGACCCGGACAAGAAGGAAAAATTTCTTGTTTCAGTTATTGAAATTCCGAGTCTGAAACGACAGATTTTTCAAAGTGAAGTTCCGTACGAGGATGATTTACGTAAATATCATTAAAATTCGAGGTCAGCAAACGAATCAATGGATGGAAAATTAATTATTTGTTGTTTTCAGACGTGGAAAACAAGGAAAAATGGAAACCAGTTCTGTTTTCGCAGTCGTTTCCGAACAAAATCGAAATGACGTTCGGTTCGGCCGAATTTCCCGTTAGCGGCTACACGGTCGTGGCGTCAATAGGTGGAAAAGTCGAGCGGAAACAAGTGGTTTCCACGCCCGGTCCGTTCCAGAAAGTGAATTTTGCCGATTTACCGGCGGGCGATTATACGATTTCAGTCAAAGCGAATTGCGACGTGTGTCAAACCAGGACCGCGACCATCTCAATCAAGAGTAAATAAAAATCGATTATTTAATTAATTATTTTATTATTTAAAAAATAAATTATTTTTCAGGCGATAATTCATTTCCGTTTGGTCTGGTGATCTTTTTCTCGCCGGTGTTGTTGATATTACTCGGTGTGATCGTTTGGTTTTGCGCATTTTCCAAACACGTCATCGAACCCAAAGGTTAAAAAAATCAGCGAAAAATCGATTTTTTAATTTAATTTTCATTTTATTTTTCAGTTTTACGTAAAATTTTCATCCTCCAATCATACGACTGCGAAATCCACTCGGATTTTATATTCGCTTTGGTCGCGGCGCTTCGTGCGAGTAATTTCGACGTCCTAATCGATAAATACCGCGACGTAGAAACCGTAAAACAAACCCAACAAAAAAACAATTTTAAATTAAATTAAGATTAAAATATCTTTTTAGATATACGACATCTTAAATTGGATCCCCGACGCAGTCAAACAATCACATTTCGTGCTTATCATATGGTCCAAAGGCGCCATAAACAAAGATAACGACGAAATCAGACAACGAGAACCAGTAAAAACTCGTTTTATATCGTTTTTATTAATTATTTTATCCGTTTTTAATTCAATTTCTTGAAAAACAGGGAAACACCGTGTCGGCGAATTGGAATTTCGCACTGAGACAAGTCGAGATAAAATCGCAGGACTTCGAATTCGAAGTTGCGAATGTTTTCTGGGACAAAAACGTCACTCGCGACGACATCAACACGGTTTTCGTCGGTTTCACGGACATTTATCTCACGAAAAACCTCGAAAACGACTGGAAAAAACTCCTCTCGTTTTTGTACAGTAAAGATTTCCCTTTATGGAAGCGAAGTGTTTTCCGATTTTACAAACAAGACTTGAGTTCGTTTACGGAGGGAAAACGTTTATTACAAGCGTACGATAACCTTAAGTCGTATACGTTGGATTTGGATTTGATTCCGCGGGAGAGGAACCAAAATGGCGACGAAGTGGACTTTTTCCCGCTCGTCGAGATCGAGAATAACGATTCGGGGTTCGAGTCCGGGCGAGTTAGTAACGACGTGTTTGTGGATGATTCGGTGGTTTTAGAACCGGCGGTGCGTGCAACGAGACGTCCGCCGAAAATATCGTTGAAAGAGGCGATGGAAAGAGCGGAAAATCCGAATTCGGCCGCTAGCGGGAGTTGTCAACCTCAACCGGGTGGTTTTTCGCCGGTTTTTGTGCCGTATCCGGTCGCGGTTCCGGTTATGATGGTGCCGCAAGTTCAATTGCCTGTTAATCGAGTCGAAAATGTTGGTTTTGGTGCGCAGAATCCGTTGAATTTTGCACAAAATACGAATTTTGACAGTGCCGGAAGTGAGTCCGCCATTTAAAATCTTTTAAGATTTATTTTTTATTTTTTTAAATAAAAATTAAGTTTTGAACATTTAATTTAATCATGTCAAAGATTAATTGTTTTTCATCGTAATTTCTTTGTTAAGTTTGTAATTTTTATTGTAAAAATGTAAATAACTAAATAAAAAAACACATCACAAAATGGCCGTCACTGTAAATACTCAAATCCTATCAAATGTATAACTTTTTTTTTTAAATTTTAAATAAAAAAAAATATTTTCCGATTAATTATTAATACTAAATTCACTGAAATTCCACGAAATAAAAACAACAAAACGAAAAAACGATTACAAAATCGATTAAATTCTACAAACATGGACTAAACATGGCGTCCAAAATATCATCGACTCGTCCCTCCACGCAATTCCCGAAATCGTGATTACTGTTTCCGGTAATCGACTTCCAGTTACTGTGGGGGTTTCAGCTGTTGGCAAAAGGTTCGTTCTTTCATAACTCCTAATAAAACACCACAAACATCCACCGACCGATCGCGCAAACAAAACCAACTACCCCCAAAACGACTCCGCCAATCGCGCGATCATCGCCGCCAACCGACCCGACCTAGCGCTCAATCACAACAAAGTAAGTCCTCTCTTCCTGCAGTTCAAAAAATTCTCCATTTTGACGATAACCACTTGAGTTTTTTGTTTGTTTATCTCCGAAAAACCGTCATCGCGGCCGAAAAAACCAACAAAAAATGTCGAATCGATGTAAATAACCTCATTAATTAATCAATTCGCACAATAAAACGCATCGAAAACATGCAACAGTGTGTGACTCATCAACACAAATACAAAATTAAAATCACGCGATTTGATAAGAAAATAAAAACGAATTTTATTCGAAATTTCAATTTATTTATCCATAGGTAGAAGCCAGCCGTCAATTCCCTCCGAAAAACAACATGGAGTAACAAACGGCGCTGCTATTCGGGTAAAATTTGCGAAAAATGTGCGAAAAACGTGCGAAAAATTCAATTTTTTTCCTATTTATATTTCTTTCAGAGTTAAAATTGGTCGAAAATGACGTTTACCGTTACGTAGTCATGGTTTTGCCAAGTCTTAAATCAATTAAGACGTTATTTGGAAGCCCTTACCGCAGGTATAAATACCAAAGTTTGAATTTTTCGAATTTTTTAAATATTTTTTCGATTAATTTTTCGATTTTTGCAGGGCCGGTAGTCATCCTTCGCGTAAACACAAGGAGAAAAAGGTTCCCCGACGTCTGGACGTGTCCGATGGGTCGCTTTTACGCGACTGCAGTGACGGCGCAGGTCACAAAACCGAGCCTAGTTTCGATTTGGTCAACGGAATGGCCGTAAACTGCGTCGAAAACGTCGAAACGAGCGAAACACACGTGCAGAATCGCAGCCAGGGCAAGGAATCGCCCGCCAAAGCCCGAATCGCGCCTTTTAATTCGACCAAAGATGAGAATTGGTCGAACCACGTGATAATGACGACCGAAAAAGAGACGGCCGAAGAGAAAATCGGCGACGGGGATGTGAAAGTAGTAATAAAAAAGCCGAAAATTGATTAATTTATACGATTTTTAAATATTTTTCGATTTTTTAAACGATTTTTACATATTTTTTGATTTTTTAAACGATTTTTTGAACGGTTTTTACATATTTTTCGATTTTTTAAACGATTTTTACACATTTTTCGATTTTTTAAATGATTTTTACACATTTTTCGATTTTTTAAACGATTTTTACATATTTTTCGATTTTTTAAACGATTTTTTAAACGATTTTTACATAATTTTCGATTTTTTAAACGATTTTTACATATTTTTCAATTTTTTAAACGATTTTTACATATTTTTCAATTTTTTAAACGATTTTTACATATTTTTCTTTTTGTTTTTAGGATTTTCTCGAGATGAAAGTGAAGGAACTGGACCGGGTTTTGACGCTTGAGTACAAGAACGCTCTGGCAAACGAAGAGAACAGTTTGAGCGGCGTGACGTTGGTGGATCAGCTGGAGGAGGAGCGGTCGTTGCGGTTGGAGGCTGAGCAGCGGTTGAGGGACATGAGTTGCGAGAACCAGGTGTCGAAGGAGCGGCTGACGAAGCTGCAGCATGATTTCACGCGGCTGGAGGAGATGTTGTGCGGGTTGTTGCAGTATAAGACGAGGATCGATTGGTTGCAGAAGGAGAAGGCGACGCAGAAGATGAGCTATGAGATGAAGATATGCAAATATCAGAATTACGTGGCGAGTTTGGAGAAGGAGAATTTGATGTTGCTGACGGAAGTGAAGTCGCTGGAGAATTCCGTAAGGGAAGGGTTTTTGGGAGTTTGATTTTTAGTGATTGAGTTTGATTTTTAATAATTGATTTTGATTTTTAATGATTGAATTTGATTTCTAATGATTCAGTTTGATTTTTGACGATTGGATTTTATTTTTGACGATTGAATTTGATTTGTAATGATTGAATTTGATTTTTAATGATTCAGTTTGATTTTTAATGATTCAGTTTGATTTTTAATGATTCAGTTTGATTTTTGATGATTGAATTTGAGTTTTGATCATTTAAATTGATTTTTAACGATTGAATTTGATTTTTGATGATTGAATTTGATTTTTAATGATATATATTAGTTTATATTGATTTGTTTTGATTTTTAATGATTGAATTTGATTTTTGATAATTGAAATTGATTTTTGATGATTGAAATTGATTTTTGATGATTGAAATTGATTTTTGATGATTGAAATTGATTTTTGATGATTGAAATTGATTTTTGATCATTGAATTTCATTTTTAACGATTGAAATTGATTTTTAACGATTGAATTTGATTTTTAACCATTGATTTTCATTTTTGACGATTGAAATTGATTTTTGATCATTGTATTTCATTTTTGACGATTGAAATTGATTTTTAATCATTGAATTTCATTTTCAATGCTGAAATTTGATTTTTGATGACTGAAATTGATTTTTGATGATTGAAATTGATTTTTAACGATTGAATTTGATTTTTAACCATTGAATTTCATTTTTGACGATTGAAATTGATTTTTGATTATTGAATTTCATTTTTGACGATTGAAATTGATTTTTGATTATTGAATTTCATTTTCAATGATGAAATTTCTTTTTCAATGACGAAATTTCATTTTCAATGACGAAATTTCATTTTCAATGACGAAATTTCATTTTCAATGACGAAATTTAATTTTCAATGACGAAATTTAATTTTCAATGACGAAATTTAATTTTCAATGACGAAATTTGCTTTTCAATGACGAAATTTGCTTTTTACTGACTGAATCTAATTTTTAACGACTGAATTCGATTTTTAACGATTGAATTTAATTTCTAACGATTCATCCCGATTATTATCACCTTAAATTCCAGAGCAAACAAAACGACGATCGCGACCGCAATTTGAGCCGTGTCCTACTGGAGCGGTTAAGATACTTGGAGACTGAAAACTCGTCGTTGGTGCTCGAAACCGAACAACAACGGCTACAATACGAACGTTGTTTGGATGACGTGGCCAATCAAGTTGTGCAAGCACTTCTCACACAGAAAGTAGGACAAAAACATCAAAAATACATTCAATCCTTGCAATAAAATTTCATTTAGAGTCTGCGCGAGGAGTGCTTAAAACTACAGAAGCGTGTGAGTGACCTGGAGCATCACAATAGGACGCTGAATCTGATGTTTCAGCGCCATATTCAGCTTTCGTCCGAAACGAGTTGTCAAAAAGTGGAAATGTTTGATTTTGATTGATTTGAGGCGAATTTTGAATGTTTTTGTTTGTTTTTTAGGACAGGGGATTCTCGCATCACAGTACTTTGCATAGCAGTAATCACAGTTCGATAGCCACTCAGACGACGAGCCAATCGGAAGATAGTTTGGAGTCTCTAGCGAGTTTGTGCAGTGAATACTCAATTCATAGTGGCCACAGCGGCAATGGTGGAGGGTGTCAAGGAGGAAATGTAATTGGTTGGGTTTGGGTTTGGGTTTTGTTGTTTGTTTCGGGGAAAATTACTTCGAAATTTATTTTTTCGAGTTGAAAAGAGTTCGAAATTTTTTTTTTCGAGTTGAAAAGAGTTTGAAATTGATATTTTCGAGGGAAAATTACTTCGAAATTGATATTTTCGAGGGAAAATTACTTCGAAATTGATATTTTCGACGGAATATTACTTCGAAATAGATATTTTCGAGGGAAAATTACTTCGAAATTTTGTTTTTCGAGTTGAAAAGTGTTCCAAATTTATTTTTTTGAGTTGAAAACAGTTCGAAATTGATATTTTCGAGGGAAAATTACTTCGAAATTTTGTTTTTTGAGTTGAAAAGTGTTCGAAATTTATTTTTTGAGTTGTAAACAGTTCGAAATTTTTTTTTTCGACTTGAAAACAATTTGAAATTATTGCTAATTTATAGTTTCGATAAAAACACAGTTCGAAATTGTTTTTATTTCATTTTTTCGATAAAATAACAGTTCGAAATTTATATATTCGACGGAAAAAAGATTCGAAATTGATATTTTTGAGGGAAAATTGCTTCGAAATCCATTTCCTCGAATTGAAAACAGTTCAAAATTTATTTTTTCGACTTGAAAACAGTTCGAAATTTATTTTTTTGACTTGAAAACAGTTCGAAATTTACTTTTCCGACTTGAAAACAGTTCGAAATTTACTTTTCCGACTTGAAAACAGTTCGAAATTTAATTTTCCGACTTGAAAACAGTTCGAAATTTAATTTTCCGACTTGAAAACAGTTCGAAATTTAATTTTCCGACTTGAAA
>JAQIXU010002925.1:0-10426 GCA_034701245.1 Strigamia transsilvanica
GCTAAAACCAAATTGTAAACAAATTCCATACTTTTCCATTTTCCTTCGCCGAAATCTAATTTTATTGGTTTCTCTGGATATAAATATGTAATATACAAAAATAAAAATGAATGTCCAATATCTTATCGGTTTTCAATAGGGTTTAAAGCGTTTTTTCAAGTACGTAATAATTTTAAGTGGTTCCGCTCGACTACGGAGCACCACTTTAAAAATACTCAAACAATTCAATGTAAGAAAAAACGTTGCCGGTTCGGTATGGCTGAATGGTGAAGTGAGAGGACGAAATAAAAAAAATAAAAAAAAAGAGAAGTTTCCCCTGATGATACGACACTTCGGGAATGCGACTTTTATGATCCCCTACTTCAACGTGAAAAGAAAATGTGTTGAATTCAGAATTTTAGAACTGAACATTTCTCTTCTTTTTATACTCGAGAAAGCAAGCAAATTCCAAGATCAACACAAAGCCTTCGAATAAAAAAGTCCGATTTTCAAAATGGATGAAAACTAACTTTTTTTTTCTTCTTCTTTTTCCTTTACCAACGGAATGAAAAAAAAAATAACAACAAAAAAAAAACTATAAACGGAATTTAAGTGCACAAGTGGAGGTGCCGTAGGTCGAATTCACGATAAATTTTATTTTTTATTTCGTCCCTTTTATTTCTTTCCGATTTTAAAATGAAAGTTGAGTACACTAAAGTAGTGATTTGTAAAAAGCAAAAAAAAATAAAAACTTTTGATTTAAACTGAAGTTTCAGCTTCATTTAGACCTATAATTGGCATGATTTACACGGAAAAAAAAGAGTGCACTAGTTGATTGAGAGCAAATTATTACAGACGAAAGCAAAAGCAATTGCTTCTATTATTAAATGTCACTCGCGACTGATAGCAACTCATCTTCGCAATCATCTCGTACAAACGAGTGTTTCAGCGGGTGTTCATCATTTCTGGGCGAGTGAGACCACGTTTGTGTAATAAATAGCTCGAGTAAAAATAACAAATGCTTGTAAAAAAATAAAATACTTATTTAAAAAAAAAATTTATCTCGGTGAAATGCAGTAAATTATTCAATAAAAAATAGAAATTGTCAGAACTTTGAAAAAATATCTAGCGCAGTGAAGCGAGTCCTTATGTAGTTCTGTCAAGAGATTATTACTTCAGTTTTGCACACTTTGTTTTTACTAGACAAGGAGGAACTTTACTTACAAGATATTAGCACTCCAGTTGCAGATTTTCGACAAGAAAATAAAATTTTATAGTCTGAAATCAACACACTAGTTTTTGGGCTTATTAGTCCAGTTAGGAACTTATTTGTCGGTTTTTTTTTAGGGTTTATGGACCACCACTACAGTTCACGCCTGGTATATCTTGATGCTAAATTCAAACTGCGCATCCCATTCCGCGCAAACGATTTTCTTCTTCCAGTTCATATTTAGCAGTGTTAAGCCTAATATTCGGCCAAATAATGCTAAACAAATGAAAGAAAACAACAATATGTTAGTACCATGCCATAAATTGCCGGTATATTGTTGTTTATTTACATTCTTTCGCATTTATAGCCCTAATATTAGGCTATATAAGGGCTGGAATTAGAAAATTGTCTGCGCAGAATGGGATGCGCAGTTTGAATTTAGCATCAAGATACCGGGCGCAAACTGTAGTCAGCTGCGCTACGCTCACCATTACCAGGGTGACCCGATTTTGGTAATAAAAAACGGGACACCTATTAGCGATACAAAATTGTCCAAAAAATTAGCCATAATGCACCGAATGGCTGAACCGGAAACAATCTCTCGGGAAACTTCCTTCGAATGCGGAACCAGAACTGCCAACGTATTTAAGTTGAAATGTGAACAGGTACGCTTTGGTGTGAGCATTTTTACTCCATTTTGTTCTAAATAATCAAGAAGTCGTTGACTTCTCAGGAAAAGTTTGTATTCGTGTATAATTTCGGCACAAATTAAACCAATTAAACTACTCTCATTATGTGCAATTGATCGATTTTTAACAACCGGGACAATTTTGCTGGGACAAAGCATCCAAAACCGGAACTGTCCCGGTAAAACCAGGGCGTCAGTACGGCGCAAATAACTACAAAACATTAATAGCTTATTCGACATTTCTTCAATTTTTAAAATCACCAATGCTACATAAACTTGTCGAAAATTGTCAATCAGACCACACCTACAAAAAATACTAATAAAAAAAAGGGAAACTTATCGTCCTAGCCTAATTAACTTTAGCACTTAATCTTTAGGCTCGACTCCTGAATTTAATCAACAGATAATTAAATTTTCAGCCCACGGTAATCTGTATAGCACCAGCAGCCACAATCGGCGACACTTTTATTTACTACAACCATAAATAACTTGCTTAACATATAGATTAGGCTCTGGCCCATTCAGAAAGCGCAAGCAAATCCCAACCCCAATCCAAATCACAAAATATAAACTATCTTAGTTATTTTTCTTGTTTATTTTTCATTTAATTCACACTAAAAACAAAACTAACAAAATTACAATCGAATTTCCATCAGCCATAACCCAAAGCCAATTTCCTCCCAAATTATTTAAACAACACGTCCACTCGACTTTATACAATATCTTCACTGCATTGCACAATTTTTTATGCAAATATAATGTAAATTAGACACCGCTAATCGATTTTCACTCATTAAGGCAATGACCCCTACTATAGCAACCGTAAAAAAAACAGTAACTGCAATCCTTGTGTGCTAATTACTCGAAATAATTACATTTATTAAAGTTACATGACTATAAGCAGCAACGATTGCGTGCCACACTAAAACTTAGCCATCAATCCATTACCACGATCATAATCCTCAATCAAGATCATATCTAATTAGGATTGCTTGATAGCTCAGCAGTCACTCATCAGTGCGTTTATAGATCGCTGTAGTTTGGATTTAATCCAAAAAAAGTCATTAGTCACAATAATTTCTTTTATTTCCTCGTTTCAAAAAAGAATTACTTGAAACACGCCAGGAACAAATTGAAAATTAAAAAGTTAAAATTCATTTATTCGTGTTGTGCAGCAAAGCTCTACCGGGTAAATGACAAAACTACTCACGAGGCGGCTTGTAGTCGTTTCATCTGAGACCGTTTTCTGGCTCTTCGTGCTCGATATCGGAGTGCACAAATAATGGCAAGGGCGAGGACGGGGAATCCAAACACGCAGGACAGGATGGGCACCACTATCGGCCTGGCGTCCAAGGAAACTAATTGAAAAAAGAAAATTTTAAATTAATTTATGATAAATGAATTTTACCGTTTTTCTTTAACCCTCAAAAAACCATCTTATTGTGCTTAGTGTAATGTGCAATAACTTGCGTCGTAAATGCAACCATTAAGCATTTATTTCTTACATTACGACATTAATATGATAATCTAGTGAGGGATTTCGTTTATTTCTTTGACTTAATCATAAAACCTCTCACGAGAATTACTTTATGGATGATATATTTTAGTTTTATATCTCATTTCATGATTAAAAGAAAAATGTTGACAGATTTATAGAAGTTAATAGTTTCAACTGCTTGTTGAAAAGTTACTGACAAGATTTTGGGGCCCACAGTTTTTAGGGGTCCATTTAAAAATATTTTTTAGAATAGTTTAATTTTATCTCTGTAAAGACAAGCATTTAATATTAGTTGTACAGACCTCAGGTTATTTTTTTAAATTTTTTTTTAGAGAATTTAATATAGGAAAAATTGTTGATCACTAGGGGGCCTTGAAATCCCACAATCCTCTAGCACTTAGTGTCTTCAACAGACAAAAACGCGCCACTACTTGAAATCTAAAACAAGGCTGAATATTTCTATTGTGTACAGAACAATGGCAAACAAGCAGATGAAATATGTCAAGTCAAATTTGGCATTTCATTAATTTTACGTCTTGCGTTCCGGCAAGACATTTTTTCTAATGTTACCCCTGAGCTTGTTCACACTTTCCACCTTTATATAGAGTAATTCAGTAATTGTAATATTAATGTAAAAAACAGTCTTGCATCTGCATCAAAATATATAAAAGAAGTTGCTGAATGTTAGTATTTTCCTCATGTAACGTTCAGTTAATGTTGTATTGAAGTTGATGTTCACACAACTAAGTAAAGCTCTAATTCTGTTCAAATAGAGTGCCTATTTTTCATTCTCAAATTGTGGCAAAAACCCAACACTGAAATAATAAATCATGAGATTAACTTGAACAGTATGCAAATTGATGTTGAAAATTTTATGATAATAAAAAAAAAAACCATTATTTTATTTGCAGACAGGGAATCACATTAATGCTGGGTTCTAAAGTATAAATTTAATTTTGTGGAATCCCCTGGGCGTTGAACAAAACGCTGGGTACACCCAAAATTGGGTCTCCAAGTCAAACAAAATTCATTTATTTACGAATAAAAAGGTTTACTTTTCTTTAATTGTTATGATCCGACATTGCTTAATGTATTCATATGTGATTAATTGTAAATTACATAATTGTAAATTAATTCTTTCACAAGTATAACTATAACTAAGACTTATAAGGGCTTCCAAACCAGAAATCAACCTATGGAAATGAATGACACAGCCACAACTTTTTCAAACAAAGAAAATGCATTTGCATGTGGATAAATGCATTTTAATGGAAAAGAAATTCATTTTAAGCTGAAAAATTGCTTTTTCATGCAAAACAATGCTCTTTCCGGTGAAATAATGCATTCTAAATGTAAAAAATGAATTTTATGTGTGAAAAAATGCATTTTTATGTGAGGCTAAGCATTTTTATGTGAGACTACGCATTTTTTCTGAGGCTATGCATTTTGGACGTGCATCATGTACCAGAGGGCTTTTTATAATCGGGGGACATCGACCCACTAGTTCCCACCTCCCTTAATCCGGCCCTGCCCCGCAACAAATGATCAAAATAAAGTAGAAAAAATAAATCAACCAAAAGAAACAAAGCTTTCTTTGAGTTAGTGCAATAGCTCTCAAATTCTTTTCGCCGCGGCACGCTTGTCGGGCTAAAAAAGAAGAAAAAACAGTGCAAATTTAATGCTCAGTTGTCTTTAATGCGATGAATGAAACTGTTTGGATGAATTTTTCATTATTTCCTTTATGTTTATGGAAAGTTTAGTTAATTTTACCCTCAAATCACTTGACCCAGAAAGTTTGCTCCTGTATCTGTCTTTCTTGATTATTGCCAGTTAGTAGTTAGTGTGTCGCGAGTTCCCGCAGACTTCAAATCATAGTGGAATATTCAGTGCCGGCATGTGGGCCCCACATCTTTTAGAGCCTTTTAATATTGATTTGATATCGAAAGAAAATTGCAATCAAGTATTCTTAAATTGTTTGCAGAAGATAGAAAATTTGCCGCATTTCGACTACTTAGAGGCAGGCCTCCACAGGGTTCAATCCGGCACTGATCTGTCATGACTTTGATTTCCCCCGGTATTTTTTTTTTTTTTTTTTTTTTTTTTTTTTTTTTTTTATATATGATAATTTAATATTTTTCTGTTTATATTTGACAATTTAATGTTTACTTTTTAAAAAATATTACGGCACAAAAAAAAATTGTATCAGTTTCCAAAACTGTTACAAATTTAATTGATCATTCCAGGAAATCCAGGAAAATTGTCAAAATAAATCTGGAGTTTTATAGTTACATATACTGTAACCAGATAATTTCCCCTGGTGTTGTTGCTATTTTTACTGGTCAAAGTGATATACTGCAGGGAGTAGTATTTATCTCCCTAAGTTACCTTCAAAATCCTTGTTGAGAGTTAAATTCCATTAGAAAACTTTAACACGCTTCCTCTTTATCCATTTTTAAGTGTTGTTTAAATTTTAATTATAACACTAAGCAAGAAACTGTCTTCGGAATCGCAATCTGCTTAACTGACACTGAGTGTGTTTACAGTTGGTTTATGCTGGTGGTGCCATCTGTGGAGTTTTTTAGTTGTTCATTCAACTTATAAAAGTTCTATTCTCAATGAAAAGAACTAGGAAAAGATTGTTGATTTGTGTATTTGCATGAAGTTTTTCGAAAATGTTTACATTTGAAAAAATATCCAGTACTTTGAAATTACAAAACAAAACAAATGAACAATACAGAGAACAAAAATCATTCCTAAACAAAGAAATTTAGTTTTTAATTTTTTAATTTCAATTTATTCACAGCGCCATCGAAAAATCATCGCTATGATCACAGATTAGTGATTTGTTCACAATAAAAGAAAAAAAAATCAGACAAAAATATGTTTAAAGTCATTTTTATAAAATATTCTGACTATTCAAAACAAAGATATTTAATATTCCCACACAATACAATAAAAAAAAAAAACCTCATCTAATTAAAATTTGAAAAGCACTTAGAAAACCACCGACTGACTTGATTCATTGCCAAACTTTGAGTCCCATTCCACTCCAGAAAACAACGAGAAAACAATAGATAACTAAAAAAAATGCCAGTTTTATTTATCGTTTAGTTTTCTAAAACGTAATAAAAAATATAAGAATAAAACAAAAAGAGAAAACAAGGAAATAAAAATTCCTATTCGTTGTAATCATTTCCTGCTACAATGAACGCATCAATGACACTTGGCTCCGCAGCAGCAACAAAGAATAGACTTCGATCTGTCTTGATAAGTGGCTACAAAAGCTATCCAACGCACCCGCACCGAACAAAAGAGAAAATGGGAAAAAAGATATTAAAAACGGAAAGCGGAAACAAAAGATGAATGTTCGTAAAAACATGACCATTTTGTTATATCAGCTTGTAAAAATCAAATATTATTTAGCTGCATTCAAAGTTGTTTCTGTTTTTGCCAATTTCTGTGCAAAACCTCACCAAAATTTCGTCCCTGCATAAAATCTTCACAATTTGTATCTGGATGTCCACCAATGTTTTCTAAAGTAAAGATATATTCAAATCCAGCAGTTGGAACCGTATAAAATCTCAGAAATGCACTCAAACTACAACACTTTTTATTTGAATAAAAGTCCCATTTGTGGTTCAAATTTTTCCACTCTAAATTCCCTTTACCAATAGAATCGACGCCTTTTTACCGCAAACTTTTCAACTTTACCAAGTTCCACTCATTACTAGGTGGAGTGGTTCCGCACACTACACTGCTCTATTTCGGGATCAATTCATTGTTAAGTCATGGTACATGATTACTGAAAGCTTTTACGATGAATCTTTGCGTCAGAAGCTACAAAATGCATTTATTCATTAAGAATACACCAAAAAAAACTCTTTTTTGTCCATATAAATATTGTGTACACCTAAACTCTGATTTGGAATGTTATTATTAATAACGGTAAGCACTATTTCCTTGGTTAAAGTGCCCATGCGCGTGCATCGATCGACGTGGATGTATAACGCAAGAGAGGTGAGACGAAAGACCAAAGTCGGATAAATACAAATCATAACATAAAGCGGATGAATCAATTGTCGACGGGATAAATTATCCTCATTATAAGATGTTCGCAAGTTGGTAATTGCTGCCTATCTATTTTATGGCAGAACAAATGTTTTCAAGCGGATATTGCTTATCTCAAGCACGTAGCGTCAGTTGCATCAAATGTGGAAAATGGTTATTACGATTACAGTCTTGCAGATAACAAAATTAGATTCGAAGCTGTATATTTGACCATTAAAACTAAGCTTTGTTATATTACATAACGCCCCTTCCGTGATAAAAAGTGTTGTGTCAGATTGAGCAATGCAACCAAAGAACTTCCAATTAACTTATAAAATGATATAAAATCATTAAAAATCCTGAATTTATAAATTTGAGTCCATGGGTTTTAGAAGTGAGGTTTAATGGAAGAAAACAGCAATAAAATGCTTGAGTTTAGTGGTTTGTTGAAGTTTGTCTTTCACCGTTATTGCAGAAGACACAAGAGCAATTTCAGTTCTTATTTGTAGTTTAATTTTGATTTTTTACTTCATACAATACAAGTTTATACAATAACTTCTTTTGGTGCACTTGCATTATTCATCTACCAGTTGTTACCTTCATTTGTTCTATTGGTCTACCATTTTTTGGACTATCAAAGTGAAAATGTGTGACTGCTGGATGGCAGACAGTCACTAATTGTGTGCACTGATGGAACGCTATCAACACCATTTAATTAGGCAATCTTTAATTCCATAATGCCCGCCAGTCTTTCTTCACTTGCAATTGATTAATTCATTTGCTACTGTAGTCAGGTAATCAAGAAACTGTCATACCCATAAAAAAGTATTAAAAAAAAACACAAAGTAAAAAATTGTTTTGTCTTATCTTTGATTTGAGTTGGGTAAATTGCTTCTAGAAATAGAAACGATTTCCTTTGCCTGCTTTTAGTTGCAGGTGAAGCGTTTCACTTAATGGCTCAATTAGCGTTCATCTGAAAGCAGTTTGCCTCTCCACGTCTCTTTTCGACTCACCACACCATCACAAGCCACAAAAATACCTACTTTACCTGCCCCAATTCATTTAGGTACTCCAATTGATCATTAACTAATGTAAGTAAAACCCACTTTGATGAAATTTATCATTCTAAGAGTTTTTTGTTTAAGTTAAATTTATTTATTATAGCAAAAGCCCAATTGTAATAACCGGATTATGTCGAACAGCAATTTTGCCTGTCTGAAGTATTGGGACGTACAAACTTTATTGAGGGCCCAACCTTGCATCTGCACTGAGTACAAAAAAACTAAATGGATGGCGAGTGGCAGATGTTCTTCCCATAAAAACAGTACCTTCGATCAGACAAGGATGAGATACAACTGGGTTTCCTAGTCGGCCACATCAAACTACTGACCAAGTCCAATAGTGCTGAGCCATATTCCTGTCATTGTGTATCTTTGGCTCTTTGTGCTTTCATAAACCTAAATTCTTTTTAGAAACATTTTGCTTCTATTCTCTATCAACTAAAAATAGCAACAAAGAAATGCACTTTTCTGTAGAACAACAAGAAAATAAGATTCAGCACCTAATTTTCGACCACCTATATCACAATAAGTACTCGTGAGTTCACTCAATATAAATGGCCCTGGCAAAAACACAGACACAAACCATCCATTGCATCTTACTTTATGTGTGCAGTGAGTGTAGCCAAGACTCTCAAAGGGCAAAAGATAAACAATGCTAAAAAATGTCCGGATTATCCGGATGATCACAAATACCGGTATAATACATCTGTACTATCAAAATAACTATCGTATTTCAGCCCGAATGCTCTGCCTCGGATTTCTAAGCTGAAATCCATTATTGAAGAACGGTGGGAAAAATATGCAAGCACTGTAGCATCTTTCATTTTAAGCCTAAAACTATGGTTACTTTCTTTGGGTCTGGGATCAATATCGATTAGATGATTATGGTTTGGTTTTTGGTATAATGTTTTATAGACTGCGTCCAATTTTTAACGAGATCTAAAAGAAAGCTGCATTTGATGTTAATTTATTTATTATGCATATTATCCCACTGAACTGTATTGCATCCTTGCTCAAAGGTAAGAGTTTGTGACCATCTGCTACCCAGAGGTCACGGGGCGTCATAGTCCCTTGCAGCTCTCTGTTGCCAGATAGAGCTGCGGTCATGGCAGAGCCAATGAACAAAAGGCAAGGGCAAGTGCCTTCGAGAATGGAGTCTTAGCTTGATCACGCTGGTCAACAATCACCAGGTCTGTTCCTAGGGTATCGTGCGCGTCGACTGGTTTTATTTGTACAGTATGTAGTTACCTATCATTGGGTTGCTAGGCATCTTACATTCTTTGTAATTCAACAAACTTAATTCGGATTATTATAATTGTTTATGTGCACATAAAATTTACTGACCGCGGCTATGACTATTCAGCACACAACTCAATCACTAGGCGCTTTCATAAAGTCATTTAAACATGTTAAATTTGAAATTTAGATTGGTTTAAAAAATTTAAACAAGTTTAAACAACTACATGAATGCGCTTACTGGAAATAATTTACTCAACCTGCACTCTGTTGCAGCTAATTAAAGTTAAATCAGAAATTTTAGAATTTTAATATCGCAACCTCCCACTACTTTTGCTATTTAATTCCATATCTGCGCAATGTGCACATGCGGCATGGCATAAAGCAACTCGAAACAGCTGCGTCATATGTGAGTATGAACGGATATCAAATAGCAATTCAATGCTGCTGCATTTCCTTACTAGCTTAGTTCTGTAGGAAAAAAATTTACAATTCACATAATGAAATCAAACTCACTTCGCCATTCAACAAAAAACTAAATAAACCGAAATAATAATAATAATAATAATAACAATAATAACAATAATAACAATAATACTAATAATAATAATAATAGTAAGAAGACAGTAATATTAATAATAAATTAACAATTAGATCAGTATCAAATCCCATCCCCAAACACAACAGTTATTCCACGACACTCCATC
>JAQIXU010002926.1:0-10420 GCA_034701245.1 Strigamia transsilvanica
TTTTTTTTTAAATTTTAAAAATTGAAGCAAAGCAAAAACCACACGCCACCGTAATTTAATCTTATCCCAGCACGGGCAAAACTGAAGTAAAATTTTCTAATATTCCAATATTGGCGTCGTTTTTCGGATTAAGAAAACAAGGAAAACATGTTGCAATACTTGTCCAGAGAGGTTACTCAGAGTTCATTTTAACTCTGCCAAGAACCTCGTAATAAATTGTTTTTTTTTTATAGTTTAAAAGAAAAATGAAAATGTTTTACGACCAAAGTCCAATTATAAGCAGGGCCAGATTAGGGAGGGAGGGCAACGGGGACAGTTACCCGTCCCCCTTTTCCCCCGATCATACGGAATAAAAAAATTTTTAAATTATTTTTACAAATTTTTTGGGGCCCAAATCTTAATTTTGAAGAAATTTTTTTTTGGAAATTATATTTTTTATTCTTTTGGAATTTTTGGGTCCCTAAAAATCGGAGGTCCCAGGCATGCGCTTATTGCCTGTAAGCCTAAATCCGGTCTTAAAGCGGGAGAGGGGAGAATAATATTTTTGCAGAGGAGCCCAAAATTTGAAGTAAAAACAAAAATTCATTCCACAAAGGGCATCCCTTTTACCACAAGTGCTCTGGGCCCCCAAGTCCTTGATCCGGCCCTGATTATAAGCAATAGTTGTATAAAAATGCAGTTGTCCATCTCATGCTGCAGATTGAGCAATTTGCTTGCTTATTCTGTTTATAAAATCGCACTCAAAGTCTTACTTGATTGCATCTACTCCCAAAACACATAAG
This sequence comes from Strigamia transsilvanica, assembly GCA_034701245.1. Classification (NCBI taxonomy): domain Eukaryota; kingdom Metazoa; phylum Arthropoda; class Chilopoda; order Geophilomorpha; family Linotaeniidae; genus Strigamia; species Strigamia transsilvanica. The sequence goes on from JAQIXU010002926.1 coordinate 783, forward strand.
ATTGCATTTCTTATGTTTCCAGAATTGCAAGTGGAGAATATTATTTTTCCGAATTAAAGTAGAATTCTTCTGCTCAGACCTCCACACATTTTGAGTGGATTTTGTATTCAAGATTTCTCCTCAAACGATTAGTTTAATCGTTGGTTAACAATTGCTTTTAAATTGGTATACATGTGATTAATCAATCAGTACTAAGTGGTTTAAATTATGCGATAAAATCGAAATTTAAAACGCCTATATTGATTTTTTTGCGCTTAATTTAAAAAAATGTAAATTCAGCAGTGCCAAAATGTTGATATGCCACGTTTAACTGTCAAAATCCAGTTGAACATCACCCAAAAAATTTTTTTTCAAGGGAATATCATGTAATGAACTTGCTCGTGCCAGATATTTGCAAAATTGCATAAGAATTCCCTGTGCAATTTTGTAAAGATACAAAAAACAGGATGATTTACGGCGCATTCATTAAATGCTACTTTGATCAAAGCTATTAGTAGGAGTACAGCTCGTGTTTTAATGTTCTCAATTGTGGTTAAACATGTACATACTAATTCGAAATTCGTGCGTTAAGTAATTAACGTTTTCCCTTTTAAATGCTATAAAAAATAAATTCCATGCGTACAATCAATAGTTGGAAATTAAGACTGCAATATAAACATACATTCGATGAGTTTATGTTTAAGCTTAACGCCAGATAAACAAATTTCATTTGCAGTCATCTTGGCGTGCTAGAACGCTATAAATAAAAGCTTGGCAGCTGGGGATGTCTCAAATCTTTAACTATATGAGGCACACACCCACATCAATGTGTCAACTTTTATTCCTTTCTCCACCCCAATTTTAATTTAGACTCGTCATTATGGCAACTACTAATGAATATCAAATTAAAAAAATGAAATAAGAAGAAAAAAAGGAACAATACAACGTGCTAATTCCTCAATAAACTCAACAAAATTGCAGGAAAAAAATTAATGCGTATATAAATGGTAATGTGTTTGCTTAATTTGCACTACGGGATAAACTGGTTGCATCTTTTTTGTTTCATCAGAAGGAAGCCTTTGTTTTCCTTGTTTTCATGTTGATTCATTGGAGAAAACGAGATTTCACCTTTTCTCTAATAACAAAAGAAAATATGCATAAAAACAACCTCCATAAGAAAAACAAATTACCGTAAAACTAACCCAACACTAAAACAGCATGATCTGCAATTTTAATGAGATTAATAAGCTGATAAAATTCGCAATATTCATTAAAATGCAATATAGTTTTTTTTTTCCCGCACTTCTTTTTAGCTATACAATTTCTAATACAAAAAAATATCCAGCACAAAAGGTAAATGACTATTGGCAAAACTGCAATAAGTTAAAATGAAATATTGACGTCAGAGATGCCAAATCTCTCATCATGACGCTATTTTTTGAGTTTACATGCTCAAAACGTAAGTTTGCAGGGTTTTTTTTTTTTTTTTTTTTTTTTTTTTTTTTTTTTTTTTTTTTTTTTTTTATCAAGCCAATAATTTTTGCATGGTAATTAGTGTCTAAACAATAGTTTAATGAGTAGAAAAAATTTCTTTCTCTAGATATAATGTTCAAAAAAATAATCATAAAAAAAATTGACAAATAAATACAAAAAAATTAAATGATTAAAAAAAGACTCCGAAAAATAAAAAAAAAAAAATGTATGTAAAAACTAATCTCTTTTTTAAAAACAAAACAAACACAACAAAACAAAAAAAAAAAAGAGGAAAGACGAAATGTCTGTTCAATTGGTTATTAACAAACTTGAAAAAACATAATAGTGCTTCAGAAATTCTTAAAAAATGTAAGAAAAAAATTATTACTTATATAAATTTTTTTTGTGATAACAGCATTGGAAAACACGTTTCTCCCCTTTTATAACATAGTTTAGGAGAAGTAAAAAAAGAAGAAAAAAAAAAAACTTTTCCATTTCAATTCTTTTCGTCTTTTTATTTCACATTCACACATCCACTTTGCCAAATTTCCATCAGATCCAAATTTCACCCTCATGCTCGAGATGCTCTATAATAAGAGTGGACATTTTTTTACAACCTCTAGTTTCAACTCCCATCCCGATTGGTCGGCATAAAGAGCAGATTCTCGAACGTCAAGATGGGTGATCGGAATGGAATAAACGAGCACGCATACGCCAACACGGAAGTCAAGTGCAAGCCCGAAACTAGGTTATCAAGAGTAATAAAACCCTCCGCACTTTGACATTTTCATTCACTCTGTACAATTTATTCCTTTAAATATACATCATTTAGTCCAGCAAAAATCTAATGTAAGACACTTCTCCAGCTCTAATCAAAAAAATCTTTCTTTGCCTTATTAAAGTAGGCAACGGAACGTGGGCAAACTGCAAATGGCTGACAAATTGCAATGAAATGCTCAAGCGTCAACGAGGGACTTGTGCAAACGATTGGTGATGCAGGATTCACGCTGAGCGATTAGTAATGGCAATGAGGCTGCAATTTGGAAGAGAAAAGCTCACTGCTAAATGACAATGTGCAATGTGCAATGCCTCTCCCTCTTTCTCTCTCTTTTCGAAAAGATAGAATCACGGGTATAAAAGCAACGGGGAAACAACTTAATGATGGCTGCTAATGGCCTTGTCTCGCTTCGCACAATGCGCCAATGTCTGCTTTTCACATGGACAATACAATTTACAAGAAAAACCATATTTTTCTTTTTCCTTTTAATTTCGCCCACATAATTTCGCATATTCCCAAATGGTTATTTTATTAGTTTGGTATAAAGAGTTAAAGCAATAAAAGTTGGCCATCAAAACCAATTTGCCAGTACCGTATATCGATTTTTCAATCTTAAAAATATAAAAAAAAAAAATATATAAAAAAAAAATTGTAAATCACATGCACTTAACTAACCGCCAATTACACTGGGACTGGTTTTATGCCAATTAAAAATATCTTGCAAAACAGTTTTTAATAGAGCCCAGAAATTTAATTAATTGTTACTAAGTCATAAGGGTATTACAGTCCAACCTAAATGATGCGTAATTAATAAATATCAAAGAATTCTTGTTTCAATAATTGGCAAAAGAGATTTTCTCAAATCCAACTAAAAATTAATTTGAGGCGGAACAGTTCCAACATTTATCCATGCAGAAAATTGTATTCAGAGTTTCTGTTTACAGTAGAACCCCGATTATCCAAACTAATTGGGAAACGCGGGTGTTCATAAAACCAATTTGTTTGCTAAATCGGAAAATGGTTTCTGTTTACAAGTATAAGTTACTGTATTTTATTACATACAGTACTTTGGTATTCTCCAGACCAAAACAAAGCTATTCTGCACATCAGCGCATATGCAAATATATGTTTAAACAAGTTCAGTACCAACCAATGTTTCAATATGCACAAGCGTTACATTACCAATTTATTATCGTGTCACAATCACTTATTCAGAACAAATATAAATCGTCAGACACAACACTACTTCCCCCCATTTTTCACTTTGACCATCTTGTTGTGATTTATTTTTACTTCCTTGGCAATTTGGACTGCTTTTCCTTCTCTGTTGCCTCGGACTTGGCCGCGGCTCCAGCATCATCTCGGTAACGCGCGGGTGGCCTGCGCTCATGCTTGAGTGCTTTCTAAGTTGCCTTGCGTCAACACTGCGGCCCACATGCTCTAATGCTTCTGTGAGGTCTTCTGGACTCAAACCCATGCCACACCAAATATTTAAGTCCTGAGACATCCATGCGCCTGTCGTCAAATCAGCATTCTCCAAACTACTAGACGTCGCCGTGGCTTGACTTGCCCCATTCGTGACGGAGGGCCCAGCACTGTTAAAACTTTCAGTGGTTGGTCCTCTGGCCATGTCGGTGGATGCAGCCTGTAGTAATTGTCCGCTCAATCAGCTCTCCAGCGATGGAGTAAAGCCCCCATGCTTGATATCAGACGCCTCTGCAACCCATACTGTATTCATTCTACAAAAGTTTTTAAAAAACCACCAAGTTTTCTTTGCAAAGACAACTTATGTCTGTCTGGAATACGATCACTGCTGTTCGGGGAACCGGTCGTTCGCATAACCGAAGTTCAGATTGTTGGTGTTACTGTAAACAGCACTTCAGAAGTAAAAAACATGCCAAAGTATGAATGTGCGAGAGATTATTTCGTTTATGTGTTTATAGTTTAGTTTTTGAGCTTTACAAATAAAATTCCTTCATTGTCACCTAATCAACGAATGATAGCCTACTTCTTTCAACACAAGTCTTCTTTTACTCACGATATTGGTGGTAGATGCATCGCCTGGAAGCTTTTAATGAAAGTTCGACCCCCGAATCAGAGACCCGATCTAACTTGTGTGCCAGCCATTTTGAATTTGGATGTAAAAACTAAAACCAGGCATCCATTTTGTTTATAGAAACACTAAAACCAGTAAAAGCAAAAACGTTGAGTGCACATAATGAAAATACTGTATAGTCAAAGTCATGTTACCGAAAATAACACGAAACGTTCGATTTCTTTTTATTCATTTATTCCAATCACCGTAGAAACGATTTTAGTAACATGCCTTCCAGTAAAATAACAAAATTTATTACAAAAAGTTGAATAAACTAGCAAACCGTGGGTAAAACTCATTACATTTCCACACAGTAAAAGTGAAATAACAAGTAGATTACACTCGTAACCAAATGGCAGCACTGTTCAAATTTTCCCCCGTTCTCTGCAAGCATGATTGCTCGTAACTCAAAAATTTATTGTCAACAAGCAGCAGACCCAAGTTAATGCACAACTCAGCTGCGTAATGTGTACACTCGACTTTGCTTTACCCGCAGCTTCTTTCCCCACAAAATGAAATTTTTCCGCCCTACATAAACAGCAACACTTCACCAACTTTGACTATATTTTCCATCGAAGAACGAAGATATGAAATAAAAGAGCAAAAACGTATATTTTCCACTGCTAGGAATGTAACCTGTAAATATTTACAATTTAAATTTAACGTCAGTCGACATTTAAAAATTCAAGTGGTGTTTCTGAACTTTGTTTCCTCCCCGAGATGCTTCCCCATCATGCATCACTTCAGAACCGAGTTTAATGTTCAATACTTAATCAACCGTCTTATTAAAATTTCATCTTATATTAAAACTGCAGTATTGAGCGTCGGAAAAAGAAAAGAAAACTTGCTATTGCACGAATCTCAATTTATAAATTCATTAATGTCAAAAAGTCTTATTATTATTTTTCAATCTGACAGAGAGTTTTAGATCACCAGACGACGCAAACATTCACTTTGCAAAGCCCTCAACAGTAGAGGAGAATTTACTTCAATTTTAATCTTTAAATCTGAAGTTTAATTCTCCATAAAAGAGCAATAATATTGCATAAAAATGAAAAAAAGCATTAGCAATTAAATTTCCAACGTTGATTTGCATAAATTGTGCTCATCTTTGTGCATTGCAACAATTTTTAAATTAAAAAAAAAAATGTTGAAATCAATTGTTCTTTGACTGATTATTGGAGCACGTGGAGTTCTTACTGCAAGGAAATTATGCAGACTTTAGGAATTTCACTCGCGAAATGAGCACATTAATTCCCGAATATACCTCGGACATCATGTACACCTCAATTACTAGTTGATTGCACAGCGAATTGGTGCCAAGTACGCGCGAGAGAACGCCTTTAATTTGGCCTACATCGTCACCGGCTGTGGTATGGCGTTCGAAAGTAATTGCCACCACTGCGGCGCCAAGCCACGTCGTTTCTAATTACTAAGGATTTTGCCAGCAGGAAAAAGAAACGTTTGCAACCTTGTTCTCGACAATCGAGGAAACAGCGAGCCAGTGAATGAACATCAGCATTGCCAGTAAAGGGCTCGAAAAACTCAACTAATAAATAAACAGCGTTTCGAATCTAATTAACTTTACTAATGAATTCAATTTTCCGCAATTTTGTCAAAGAATATCTTACTTTGTTCGGTGAGGCGCCCGGTCAAACTCGCACGATTAAAATAGTCGTAAAATTATGTATATGCTAGATTCTTGCAAAGCGAACGTTGTTGACAGCCATTATAAAATATAATTAATTCCCCAGATGCATTTCTATTACAAATTGCAGTCGCTAAGTGCGCCATCAAGTGACAAGTGCAGAGTGCTATAAATGAAATTATATTCAGCTGCATGTCTTTGCTTTTTAAAAAAAATTTAAAGAGAAAAAAAAAATTTTTTCGAGTTTGAAAGTGGTATAATTTATCAATAAATCAGGCTCTCTCGGCCGGATTTTCAACAAAGTCAAGACACATTCTTCTTAGTGAGCGAAGAAAGAGCTCCGACTCATTAACTTGCAACTTATCCCACTTTGGCAGCCGGCAAACAGGAATTGCACTCGGAGAAGCAAAATCCAACCGGGCGAGTCAGGCAAGAGATGACAAAATGATGAACGATTAACCTGTGGAAAACCCTTATCATCAAACACACCCGCGAGCAAAACGAAAATAACAACCCCCTTTGCCTTTGCTACCCCCTCAACACTCATCGCAGTGATTCGAAAACAGGAGCAGCAAATTTATCGATTACCTACTTAAGAAAACTGTCATTACTTGTCTATTTAAAACTAATTTCTCATTTGTCTTCGTTGCGAAACTTTAAAACCGAGATGATTTTCAACAAACTGCTAATAAATGCAAAGGAAATCCATTTGAAACTATTTTTCTTCTAACTAACAGTAATTAAAATACCAAATTTAACTTTGATTTAATCTGTTCTAATTTTTAATTATAAAATCAAGTTTTAACACCAATTCAACGCCAGTTTTAAAACACAGTAGAGTCTAACAAATTTAAGCCAAATAAATATCAGCCAACCGGAATTATTAAAACTAAAAGTATTGATTGAATTTGGTGAATTGCAAAAACAGAACGAAATATAATGAAGTAATGAATTGAAGTTAGCTAAAAAATGTGCAAAATTGCTAAACATATGTAAGCAATATTAAAAAATAGCTGAAAATAATATGCAGTGGGACTTCGGGTAATACAGAATGTCGGATAAGCGAGACTCTACTGTACCTCAAATTTATTTTTTGTTTTTCTAACATTAATTTAAATTATTAGAATGTTGTGTAACCATTGTGAGATTTCATTTTGCCAACGATTATCGCTGCGGGCCAAAGCAAACTCATTTTGCAAGTTCTATTAGTGCTTCACAAACATTCACATTTGGTCTTTTATTTGTTTTACTTAAATAAACGTCTTTAAAAGCTGGAATGGAACCAACTTTCTAAACATCAACTAGAATGCAATCGCTCCTAAGAAATGAAAGAGGCACAATAGTGACTGTGCCGCAACCTAGAGCTACAGAGAGACTTCTAATTAGTGTTCTTCGGTTACTACGACACATGCGATTATTGTTGTTTCCATTGCATCCGATTGTTCAAATCATTGGTTTTATACCCTCCAAAAGACATCATACCAAATTGGGTATAATGTCATTTGAAGTTTTTGACTTACAACTACTTCTGTTCTACGTTTTGCGTTTCACTGGAGGTTATAAAACCAACGATTTGAACAATTGATGCAACTGAAAAAACAACAATCGCAAGTGACGCCGCAACCGATGGAACAAGGACACGTGAACAGGGTGACCGGACGTCCCGGTTTTACTAATTGTCTCTAAAGTCAATGACTTCTTGATTATTAAGAACAAGATGGAGTTAAAATGCTCACACCAAAGAGTACAGGTTCACATAAGTTGGCGTTTCTGGTTCTGACATCCAAAGGAAGTACGCGGAAAGATTGTTTCCGGTTTCGCCATTCAGCTTTATGGCTAATTTTCTGGGCAATTTTGTATCGCTAATGAGTGTCCCAGTTTTTTATCTCCAAAATCTGGTTACCCTGCACGTGAAGTAGTTCTACATTGCGGCACGGTCACTACTGTGCTCCTTTCACTTTTTTAGAAGCAATTGTACTGTACATTAACACCTTACAACGTGACAATACAGTACAATCAACTCCTTTCTTCTTCCCTTCGTAAACCAAACAAACCACTTTGGGTGAAAACAAACCACTTTGACGGCACTTTGTTTGCATCAAGCCCTGACTCGAGTATTAATTACTTCTCAGAACTGAATTACAAATTTTCTCTAGCTCTCATCGAGCGGCGGGTGTAAGAAGAACCACATTTATCGAATTATTGTCGACAACAGACCGTGAAATCTTATTGCAGTTTAATTGCGCATTTTGTGAATGTTGTCTAATGAGGTTGAAAATTTTCTATTACTTTATCAAGCCCCGAGTGCTTTTATTCTAACTATCATCTTTGTAACTGCAGTCCCCTTCCCCCTAACGACATTATCTAACGAGATGTTGCCTACAGCTCAAGATGAAACGGCAAGTTGGATGCCAAATGGACGCATCAATCAGGTACAGTATACCGTGAAGCAAGCGACAAACCCATTACCGAATCACAAGTTTTACTACAATAGATGGCCTGTTTGGCGAAAGGCACAGTCGAAAACTCGATTTATTTATATTACTTCGATAAACTAATTTAAAGCTTAGTTTAACAACTGGTTAAGAGACGAAGAAGCAAATAACAATACTATTCAATTGTTGAAAAACCATAAAAAAATTACTTTTTTCTTTTTTTTTTTGCTTCAAAAAGACTAATTATCTTCACCGACCATATCTGCAGATCCAATGGGCACGTCAGAAAGATAAATTGCATTTGATATTAATTGTCTTCACGTTCCAACTGTGGCTTTGCTAATGAGAGTCTTTCTAAGATGAATGGCTCTTCAGACGAGCTCGAGTTGGCATCTCTGGCAGAGTAGTATGGTAATGTATCTCCTTCTACTATTTTCTTTTTTCTATTTTTTTTTTTTTTTTTTGACTTCCATTTTTTTACAACCCATCTTCGCCTCTCTACGGAGTTCTCGTTGCTTTTATGATACATCACGTCCGTTCAGCCAATAAGACACTCAAAACACTACGTGATCCATGGCATAATGCGAATTGCAGGATTCACATATTCTGCGCATCAACAAATAAAAAATTTAATATTAAAAAAAAAAAAGAAGTTCTTTAGAAATAAAAATAGATTGAAAAATAAAATACAATCTGGTGAAACTTCAAAAGTTGTCAACTGTTTTAAATCAACCTATATATATACATATATATATACATATATATATACATACATACGTACACGCACACATTTAAAAAACCCATTATATATTCGGCGAGTGGTTCCAACGTAAAGGTAAAGTGGTAAAGTAAGAGATAATCAAATGAGGATATTTAGCTTTATTGCCTGCACGAAAAAGAAAGAAATCCATTTCTTTGTCACTGCATTAAACATGAGGCAAAGTCGAGAACTTCACTGCTCAAGCCTAATTGTATTTTTCTCTTCGAAATCATCTGAGCCAGTGATGTAGTGCACCTTTCTTAATTTTGCAAGCTCGAGTGCTGCTATCTGGAGGCACCTCCACAACTTCCAACGATCTACCAAGTATAGTTAATTAGCTAATGGAAGCCCACTTGTCCCTCAAGGTGATAGACATTCGTTCAAATAGGGTAAAAGAGAAGGCTTCCATTTTATGCACGGGTCAAGAAACCTTCATTAAATTACATTCTTAGCTGATAAAACTGTACAGT
>JAQIXU010002927.1:0-10417 GCA_034701245.1 Strigamia transsilvanica
TTCTCAAATTTTCTCGAATTTTTCTCAAATTTTTTCGAATTTTTCTCAAATTTTCTCGAATTTTTCTCAAATTTTCTGGAATTTTTCTCAAATTTTCTGGAATTTTTCTCAAATTTTCTCGCATTTTTTAAAAAATTTTCGAATATTTTGAAATTTTCTAGGATTTTTTGAAGTTTTCTCGAAGGGGAGGGGGGGGAGCGCCATTTTTTTTCTAACACACAGGCGCCACCTTACCTTGGCGCGGCCCTGTCCACTGGTTTTTCAATGTTTACATTTGAAGATTACTACAACCTGCAATCACATTTTTTGGGAAAATTTTTTCTTATTCCATCAGTAATTTGTATTGAATCCATTTTTGGTAATTGTTTTCTTCCAATTGTTTCCATTTTCTCTCATCAAAGGAGAAGAGCTGTTTTATGAATTTGCCAAGTTGTTTGGGCAAAAAGTTTGGTATTGTAATGAGACTGCATTCCATTGTACGAGTGTAGCATTTACCAGACAAACAAGTATGGTATTGTAAGACTGCATTCCATTGTATGAGTGTAGCATTTACCATACAAACAAGTATGTAGTACTATAATTAGACTGTACACCGTAAGGGAAAAGACCCTTTCTATGGGTACATTAGTGTCAGGCAGACATAATTGTTACGGTGGGTTGCTCTCTTTCTAAAAACGGGACATTTCGGCGTCCCGAAGCTGTGTCTGGGGACAACGGAACAGGCTACCTAAAAACGGGACGTATGGTCACATTAGGCATCCCAGTTGTGATGGTAATTACTGTAGTACTACAACTAGCTACCTATTTTGACTGAGGGGCCTTACAAAGATTTGCCAAAGCATAAGGAAATTTCGTACTCTATTTAGAAAAGAATCTGTTAATGGGTGTCCCAGTTTTTTATTTGTAAAATCTAGTCACCCTACCATAAGATCCTAAATGTTAGAGAAGGCTGCTGTAGAATCTAGTTGGGATATTCTAGCATGTTTGTTTGATTCAGTTTTGGGGCTGGAGGAATGCAGGGAGCGTGTGTTTAAGAGAGTTCTACAAAGGCGACTGTTTTCCTTGGCAACGATGTATTGTACATAATATTTCAATAACGATTATCAGATCATATACATGATACAAACGGAAACTTATGTTTAGGGTTTTAAATGTGAAAATAACATACGCGCGTATGAGAGTGCTAAAGTGCAGGTACTGGAAACTCCTCGTAATATACGGTCGCGGACGAGGGCGTTGATTGTACGGAAACTTCCGGTTCTTCGTGAACAACTAATATTTGTAGGTTGGATCACTCGTCCAACTGGGTGTAAGCGTTAAAAGAAAGTTTAAGCGTTCTTGGAGTCACCTTGGCTGGAGGCAGGCGATGCCATGGACATGGTTATAAAATGGTGGCTAATGTAGAAACAAACTCAGGATGATGAAAGAGCGGAGCACTCTAAAAAAAAAAAAGTGACCATTGTGGGTTTCTAGTCCAACTGGTCCTGTGGTTGTGGCATGGCTGGTTACAGCTGGGCCAAAGGAAAAGTTGAACTGACTAAATGACTAGAGAGATAGTGTAGAGCTTAGATAAATGATATAACTTAATAACTAATTTTACATCCATTCACTATACAACCTAGGTTTAAATGGATAAAGTAATAAATATAGGGGATCCATACTTAGCGCGGAAAAAACTAACCGCAAGCATTCATTGAAGCGGTCTTACAATACAATATGAAACTTTGAAAATATTAAACAAATTATTAGCCAAGCTTAGTGTCTCTTCGACCCAATTTTTTTCATATGTAAATGCCACAAGCATTCATTGAAGCGGTCTTACAATACAATTACGAAAGTTTGAAAATATTAAACAAATCATTAGCCAGTCAAGGAGTTTTGTACACCAAACCCTTACTAAAAAAGCCAGCTATACGATTCTAACTTTTAAAAAGCTGGATGGCAAAACGTTCCAAAGATTCAAAGCGATTAGCAACAGCACCAAACCTGGCATCGCCTACATCCGATTTCGCCATTGATTATGACCTGCAGGGGCGGCGCTAGGCACTAAGCAGGCCATGCGGCGCATGGGGGCGCCACATTTCGAGGGGCGCAAAATGTCAAGAAGGGGCGCGGAAATGGCATTTACGGCCACGGGCGCCGATCGGGGCCACTCTGGTGGCTAAATTTGCATGGGGCGCCAGAGCAGGTGGCACCGCCCCTGATGACCCGAATGTTGGGCATTCCTAGGTTAGCACCTGGTGATGGGAACGTCTTACTGGGATCACCATACAATTCCTTATTTTCTAAAGATGTCTGCCTAACTGATTATTGTTATTTTTCTATAGCAGTATGGTGGGGGAAAATGGAAACAATGTTATCCAAAAACTATAATAGCTAACTGATGTCTGTGGTGGAAATACAACAGATGAATCCCAAGTCCTCCAAACGCTGAGCACAGATCAACACTTTGTGAAATTTAGACAAAGCAGTGACACAGAGTGCATGTGTTGGAGGCAAGATCAGGAATAAGAAGTCTTGTCGGGCCTCTACCAAATTTCAGCCATTTTCAAGAAAGAATGTCAAATTCCTGCAATGCAGATTTTTGGCTGCAAGATTTCTGCAAGCCGGACGTGCCATTATTCAAGAATGCCCACATGGTGCAAAAGAATTGGCGAATTGGCGAAATCCTGTGCGAAACTTCATTCATGCTAATCGCATTCCAGAGATCTCGTAGCGACATCATCGTGCGCAAATATCAGGATGGAATAATGATCATTATTTTACGCATGCTGTCCGTAATGGTTTCCATTGACGTTCCGGCGAGTCCGCTGCACGAATTGCTCGACTCGGGCGTTGTTTCGCTCTAACTGCAGAACGATGTCGGACTTTCAGATTGCGGCATTCGAAGTTGTCGACGAGTCTGTCAAACGGACCGAAAATATCAATTGGTTGTGCAATGCTAACGGAAAGACGTGTTACTTGACCAACATCGCTGCGCTGTGTGATTTGCAGGCCGTGTCGATCTTAGACGCGACGATTGATTTGCTAATGGCTATTTTGGACTGTTCGGACGGCGCCGATTGGCTGTTCCCTGAACCGGTCGCAGTAGATTCGCCGGACATTTATTGGAGTTGTCGTTGTCGATGTGAAATAACGAATCAAGTTGTTTTAGGGCTGAGCAGGGAAGCCGATAAGTGTAACTTGAATTTTGACGACCACAAGTTTCAAGTTGCGAGAATGATGGCTTGGTGATTTGTTCAGTTTCACACTTTTCTAAATATTTCAAATCCAAGAACAGTACGCCAGCAATGGAAAGCTATGCTTGTATTTCTGGTGGGTTTATCTTGATGCCATGTCTCACATATCAATCCTTAGTTTCAAGTGTTTGATAGGAGTGATGTTTGTGAGGTTGCTGGTTCAAGATTCAATTTTAGACTGACTTAAAAAACTTCACAGGAAATAACATTTTATGTGCCAACTCATTGTTGGGGTGGCAACCATGGCAACCCCCTCGTTTCCACCCACATAAGAAACATTTCGTAAGTCATTTTTTATACAATTTTGTATTTTACACCAAAAGTGAAAGAAATTTTTTCTTCCAAAACTTTATAGTGACTTTTGGGATCACTACAATAAGTGTGTCTCTAATCTAATTTAGAATTTTTTTTTGCATTACTTCCTGCTTTCAACATGCTTCCCTAAAGGAATAGGGACAGTTCTTGCACAAAAACTAGGGGGAATACCTTTTCCTCATTTTCAACTCAATTGGTGGACCAAGTAGTAATACTGAAGTTATCCACTGCATGTTGATTTTGTACTTGCAATTGTCAACGATTGGGTTGCAAATGTTTTCCTGCTTGAAAACATGCAGCGGTTTGGGAAATAATGGCAATTTCTTGCCTGGTACTGTGGCTGAAATAAATGCGCTGCAAATTTCGTGATCAAGGAGTTTTTGACTTGCGAATATTGACCCGTGGTAAATCAATTTATGCCACTGAACCCCAGGTAGGGTGGTCCGCCAGAAAGGAACTCCACGTCTCCTTTACTTTTGCCCTTATAAAAGAGAGAAATTATTTCAGGGTTGTCAGATTTGCAAAGCTAGAATTACTACCTCCTTAATCATCTTGAGTAAAATGTTACATTTGGGTAAAAACTATTTTAGGGTGTTTTCATCGACGTACCATTCGAGAAGTGGTGTCGATGAAGAGTGTTGATGAAGAGTCTGTTGATGAAGTGAACCCAGTGTGCTAACATTTCATCTCCAGTGACAATACAAAATTTGCTCCTTAAGCCGCGGGACTCCCAAAGTTTGCCGAAACACCGGCAGCGCAGTGTGACAAGTTAAGCGACGTCTGAGTGAGCGGTTCACCCAGCGATTGATAACCAGAGTAATCAAGCAGAAGGCTAAACCTATGTTCGATATAAGTCTAGCAATGGCTAATGAGGAATCTCGATGCACAAAGCCTGCTGCGTCGCTTGTCGTGTCAAATCGACAATGGCGGGCGTTTTCGGTGCCGCTGGAGGTGCCCCGGATGGTCTATAGCCTTCCATTTGTTGCAGCCTTCGGGCTACAGCCTCATCCCACTCCTTGCTGAGTCGGATGGTGACCAGTGACAGTAGTTCACCCGAAAAGAGGAATTGTTGGATGAATTCCCTTCTCATGGTCGGAAGACTGTAAAAGGTTTTTGAAATGCCATCTTTTGAGATTTTCATGATTGGAGTTATAAATTCTTCCAAAAATGACTGTTTAAACAGATTGGGCCAGTTACAATAAACGAAATTTATGATCAGCCCCTTAATATGGAACCCATTCTCATCTTGATCAGTTATAATCAGTACGTGGCGATATCGAAGTGATGTCCAAACAGCTGAGGTTTTGTACTTTTTCTGATAATCCAAATCTAAAGTCTTCATCAAGTTATTGATTATGACATTTGTTAAAATCTTTGGTCTATTCTACATGTGTGTGAAAAAGAAAGAGTCAGAAAAATGCATTTAGGCAAAACTGCTGGACGACGGCATCTTGCTTCATTTAATCTCGAAAGCAGGTGAGTAAGTAAATTACATGGAAAAGAGTTTGTGTAGCCTCGAACCGAGAAACAAGAAGAACAACCAGTCCCTCATGAAATGAAATTTGATATCTGTGTTCGCCCGAATTTTCTACTCGATTCCTGGCTTACTGAATAGCCGAAATGCTATCACCAAAAATAGACGGTTTCGAGCAAACAAACCCTGACATAATTTCTGTATTGAAAAATCATTCCAACCAGATCACTTTACGGACGCCATCTACAATAGCTATAAACTCGCTCTCCATTACGGAGAGCGGCGTCATTTGCTGCTTCCGGCAGGACCAGGAAATGGGCACGCCACCCAGATAGACAATGTGCCCACCGAAGCTCCTAAGCTCGTCTTGGTCCGAAGCGTAAGAGGCATCGATGTACACCGTTAGATTGGTGTTCACACAATTTCCCAAATTAATCCGTAGGTTTGGGGTGTTGCCCAGGTATCCTAATATCTGCAGTACCATCTGAATATGTCGCGGAGAGTGTGTCTCATTATATTGCGACAGGACTAAATTATAACCGAAAATAAGATATTGGGTCTAGTCCTAGTCGCAACAAAAAGTAAACTACCTATCAAAGACCTATAGGGGAAGACCGAATCAGTTCCTTCCCCTTCTCGTATTTTCCAAATCAAGGTACCCACGGTACAAGAATTTCAAGTGTAAAACTGAAAAAAATCACATTTCACAACACATGATAATGCTAGGACTCCCTACTTCAGTATTGACTAGTTGTGTCTGGTACTTATCGAGATGTGCTCCATCCTTGTCACACAGCCTAATGTTAAATTCTCATAGGGTGAGCGATCCAGTCATTCTTACACATATCATTGGTGTCTGCTGGGTGACCGTAGACGACTGGTCGCCGAGCGAGACGGTGTCCTATGCCGATCTCTCGACAGAGAACAGTGAGGCAATTGGCTTCGGAGATCCACATCACAACCTGGGTCCGTGGTGTTGGATCGATATTGGGGATTTTTACCTTGAGATTCCTCAAGGTATCAGCGTCCTCTGCCTGCGTGTATGGGCAGTCCGGATGGTTTGACGAAGCATCACTTTTTGCTCAAAACATTTGCAACTGGCTAACTGGTGCATTTCCGACTGGGTCTTGAGTGCCCAGTAGGATCCCTTCGCTTTGGCCTCTAGGAATCTTTCGACTAATAGAGCCTTGGTTTGATTTAGACAATTCCAAATCTCGTCGAGGATGTATCGACGCTCATTCAGCTTGGCGTCGAAGTATTATTATTTATTATTATTATTTATTGAGCGAGCACTCCGTAGGAGTAAGGTACAGGGGAAGTTTCAAAAGATTATGTATACAGTTGTTCGGAAAAGATGTGGTCACGCAGGCGTCGGTGGAAGTGTCGGCAGTGGTATATGCAGCGTGCCGCCGACAACAGCAGCTGCATGGCCCATGTCTGCCTCAATGGTTGCACTTGGACTTGTTGCGGGTTTGCATGCATATTTGGGCCCATGTCTGCATCGATCGTTGCAGTTGGGACTTGTTGCGGGTTTGTACGCATTGTCTGGCCCATGTCTGTAGTCTTTTGTCGTTTACTAACAGTTGGGACTTGTTGCGTCTGAATGCACAAGTTCCAAACGCTCCTCGCTCTTGGATGTTGAATTTTCAAATTTCCCGCTCGCGTGCTTCCCCTCGATGCATATCTCGCATTTTCCCAATTTCGCGCGTTTGTCCAGATCGATTCCATCAGCTTTCTCGTTTAGAATTTTCAAACTTGCTTCATTCAAGTGTCCTAGTCGCCTGTGCCATTCGAGCATTTTTCGACTTCCGGCTTCTGACTTGTTGGGGCTTTGACTTCCGGTTTTGTCTGCTTCTTCTGTGGTTGCAGCGCTCTCCGTCTTGTCGTTTCTCGGCGGTAAAGATGATTTTTCCATTCGAATTTACTATTTGTGCTTCTTGATTGTCGAATATCACCTTGTGGCCACGTTCTGTTATTTTCCCGACGGACATCAAGTTCGTCCTTAAGTCTCGCACCAACAATGTCTCCTGGAGGTCCAGTTCTAAGTCGCCGTCTTGGGATTCTACGACGATCTTTGCAATGCCCTTGCCGTCAATATTCGTGTTGGAATTGCTGGCCAAGTTCAGCTTCTTGCTTTCTGAGGATTCGATTGTTAGAAAAACTAACTCACTTGAGCAAATGTGCGAGCTGGCACCGCTGTCTAAACACCACTTGGTCGGTCTCGTCTCGTCACTTCTCAATGCCGTTTCGGTTTCCTGGCAGAAGAAGGCGTCGTAGTTGGACTTCTCGGCTTTTGACGCGCTTTCCTTCTTCTTGTTGCGACAGTCTGCGATCTTGTGGCCGAACTTGCCGCATCCGTGGCATTTATACTTGAAGGCTGGTGGTTTGTCCGCTGTTCCTTCGTCTCGTTTCGTGTACTTTTTCTTGGGGAACGACTTCTTTGCTGCCATGGCTTCGGATGTGGTCCCCTTCTCTTGTCCCATGGCCGCGGCGGCAGCGATAATTCTCGATCTCAGGATACTCGGCGTCGGCAACGAGTCTCGCGAGTGCATTGTGACTCTAAAGGTTTCATACGAGCTTGATAGGTTCATCAACAACAAATTTCCCACCATGTCCGGGTGTATTGTCATTCCCGCGTCGAGTAGCTTATCGATGGCCTCGAAGAAAGATGTTCGGAAGTCGCGCACGTTTTTCCCTTCTATCATCTTGGTTGTGCACAGTCGTCGCAATATTTCGCTAGTTGTCGCTGGCCCCTTTGCCTCGTAGATTTCTTCCAAGGTGCCCCATAGGGCTTTCGTGGTCGTGCAATTTTTCAGGAGCCTAAGCTCCGTCGGCTTGATGTATAATAATATCTTCGACATGGTCTTGCCGTCGGCGGAGTCTCATGTTTCTGCGGCGGCGCTTGTTGTAGCGTCTTCTTCTTTTACCTCTGGCCGCTTGCATGTTCCGGTGGCGTATTTCAGGGTTTCCTTGATTCGAAGGATTGCGGCCATATGAATTTTCCACGTGTCATAATTGTTTTTTCCTAACTGCTCAATTCGTGCTGTACCTCCACTGTTTGCCATTTTCTTGTAAAATCTTGCTTCTGTCCAAAACGGTCCTTATCGAAAACTTTTCGACTTCTTGGGTTATTTCTGGTGCAAAATTACTTCTTGGGCGCAGTTTCAGAGTGCAGGACCCATAACCTGTAGTTTTTAACTGTCCAAGTTCAAAATGGCGATTGTATGGAAATAACGTGCAACGTGGTTAGGATTTACATAAAAAGTGATTTATTATTCAAAGGTACATTCAGCAGCAACTAGCGTGCACGAGCCTGATTGGTCGGCGCACCTATTTGCATATCATTATGCATGTGTGCAGGTAGACAGTAACGTCACCTGGCGGGTTAGATGTAAAGCATTCAAAACAACACAAGTGATGTAATGAAATAAATACCAAAGAGTTTTTTGAATTATTTCTGATATTATTGGAAAAAAAAAAGAGAAAAAAAAACAATCTGAAATCTGAAAACGTCCATGCAACATGTTGTCCGGACGTAACCTGTGCAGCAGACATATAACTGATCGATAAATACAATCACACCACACCAAATTGGAAATTGAAAACAGTCCAAACAATCAAGTACGAAGAGAAAACAGTCGAAAACGAAGCAGAACTAATCGAAAACAGTCAAAAACAAAGTGAAATCAGTCGAAAAAAGTCAAAATAGTCGGAAAACAGTCGAAAACGAAGCGAAAATAGTCGAAAACTAAGCGAAAATACTCGAAAATGAAGTGAAAATAGTCGAATGAGAACCGTAGAAAATCGTTTCCGGTCTTCGTGCGCAGAAGAGCAGGCGTTGTAGATCCTCAGCGATTGCAACTCGTCATATTGCAATCCAATCAAGAATCGTTGGAAAACGCAAATCAGGACAAAGCGCGAAACCTTCAGTCATGACACAGATGTGAACAGTAAGAAGGTTGCTACAAGACTGACTTCAATTTCAAATTTTAAAAAAAATTTTGAAATTATAAACATATTGCATAGAAATATCCACAATCTAGCTGTGTTATTAGCGGTTTTAGGTATAGTCTCAAGCATTGTATCCTCGTATTTAATGACACCGACTCCAAAGAGCTTTGCAAACCAGGTCCAAAAACTGGACACAACCTGGCATTCGTAAAGGGCATGCCGGAAAGTCTCAATCTCGTCACAGTGATTACAATTAAGTGAACTTACGTATATATTTCCATTTAAATAACATGTTTTTAGTGGTGAGGCCATCGAGAGAAATTCACCACATTCGATTTTCTGTTATTTTCAGATTAATTTCCACGATTTTTTTTACTATATTTTTGATGGCAACTAACCCTTTAGTCCAACTAAACATGTAAACAAATTGTTTAAATTTTTTTGCATAAAATTCAATCAATAAATCTGTACTGTACTTTCATATAATTTTAGAGTTTATTTGGTTAATATCCCCCAAATTAACAAACCACAAAGCCGAAAATTAAAAATAAATAAAAGAATGTACCGTATAGAAACACAAAACATGATTATTGCTGAAAAACATAAATAAACCAATCAAATTTTCCTTTGTTCATTTTACTTTTTAACACGTGTCGGCTCTGCTATCAAACAGTCAACGTCATGCAATCACATTCCATTGGCTCATTGTTGATCAGATGACCACTCCATTTCCGGCATCGTCATGTCATTGTCTTCATGCTTCTCGGCTGGGTGTTAAATTCGCGAGCTGGTTAAGTTTTCTTATATTTATCTTTTATATAACAATTACTCTTTTATTTATACAAAGTTACGACACACCTCGTCTTACGCTTTGTAATGGTGATACAACTATTGGTAATAAGCTTATTACTCAAGATAATCAAGTTTCTTTGTGTGCCGCCATTTTTCGCTTTCTCTGTCGGGTTGATATTTTTGTATCTTCGTTTTAAATGAATTTTCTATATATCTTTTAAGACAAATTGTATGAGTGTCGTTGACGTTATTATACAGAAATATTTATAATGTTTACTGAATTTGGCTAAACTGTTGATCATTTTTCATGGGGGCAGCAAATCCAACTCTCTACCTCCTCGTGGTTGCCCCTGGCCCACTGGTCGTTTGATCCAATGGTACTGAATGAGAGCTCTGGTGTTTTGTTCATCTTTTTGGTTTTCAAAAGATTTTTATTTGTCAAATTATCTTTTTTTCTCTTCCATTTAGCTGAAATCAGGTTGGAAACCATTGATTGTATTTCATATTTGCTATTTGAGATACTGTAAGCCTGCATTCCAATTTATGAGTGCAGCATTTACCAAAATGCAAAATAGTATTGGCATTGTAAAACTGCATTCCAATGTATGAGTGCAGCATTTACCAAATGCAAAATAGTATTGGCATT
>JAQIXU010002928.1:0-10415 GCA_034701245.1 Strigamia transsilvanica
TTATCGAATAAATACAATGTTGTTTCTGGATTGTAGATTTCCCTTCATTTCTATTTATTTATTAATTCGATCGCAACTAGTAAACACACAATACAAATTTATTTTTATAAATTTCATTCATTATTTTTTATTTTTTCCAGCTACCATCGCGGAATCAAAGCGTCATTTATAATCATTTATACGGCGCTTTTGACCTTGCAGTTTTTTGGCGTGTTGTTCGGATCCCAAAGTCATTTCACAGAAAGAGAAAGTAAAAAAAAATTAAAAACATTGAAATTGAATATACAGAAAAAGAAAACCGACGTCCTTTGTGAAGAAAACTTGAGAAACAAAAGCAATGCTTAGAAACGGCAGGATTTACGATTGCATCATCGTCATCATTCAAATGACGTCATTGCTTGTCCATTGTGTAAAAAAGACAAAATTGATTGAATTCTCGCATCCATATATTTTTAATGAAATGAAATGAAATGGAATTAAAAACTGAGTTGGTTAACACTTTTCTTGATCCATCAGGTGGGCACAGATTGCGCGCGTGCAATCAACTCTATTGAACGGCCATTA
Organism: Strigamia transsilvanica; assembly: GCA_034701245.1. Lineage (NCBI taxonomy): Eukaryota > Metazoa > Arthropoda > Chilopoda > Geophilomorpha > Linotaeniidae > Strigamia > Strigamia transsilvanica. The sequence goes on from JAQIXU010002928.1 coordinate 565, forward strand.
GGGAAATGGGTGACGGCGCTTCAACAAGCATTTTCACCATATAAACAATTCGTCCTCGCTTGTAGATGAGACGAGGGGAGACCGGTTGCCTGGCAACCGCCGCTAAGCCTACTTCATCAAGCGACCCGAGTTGCTTTCACGGTATTACTCGTGGTTTGGCTTCATTGTCCCCCGTAAGTAATCAAAGGGTTGAGTTGTCGAGGGCTCCGCCCTACATACGTGGCAGCATGGGAAGGGCGGACACCAGAACGTCCCTTTTATCTCGCAGATAACCCGGCCACCTCTCTGACTCCGTTGTCATGCTGCCTTTGGTTGCCTAGCAACGATTGAAGCGAATCTTTGTTTACTCTCAACCAATCGTCGACTAATTCGTGGTTATTGATGGCTATTACGTTAATAGGGAAAAAGAAGAACCATTAGGCTAATGACAAAAATAAAATTCGATCGTTATTGTTTTAAAATGTATTTATACACGTCGCAAATTTATTACATTTCAATTTCGACCAACTTTTAAAATGAGGAAAAATGTCTGCACTTTTGGAGCAACTATTTTCTTTCTTCGTAAATTTAAAGCAGATTGCAAACCCTCGTTCGTGAAAACTCAAAAGAGGATCTGGCGCCGGATTAACGCGTTTCCAATTTTGTTTTATGTCATGGTGATCGCCTTTTCCATTTTCCTCTCCGCCTATCTTTTTCTCGCTTGGCTGACTACATGACGGTGTATACAGAAAGAGGAAAAAAGAAAAATGGAAATAAAAAAATAAGGTGGGAGTGTATGCTACTTTTTTTTGTTTTCTTTTTCGCTTTTTATTTTTATTTCTCTCGCTAGAATCGTAAATCTCATTATTTCTGGCAGATTTAATTTCCGTTTTGTTCTATTAGATAGAATGTTTATAAAGTTGTAATAGCGCGTCGATTTGCGAACAGCCCTCGATTAAACTTAAAGTTGTGTCACCAGATGCCGCCAACTCGTTGCTACTCTCGCGGCAACTATTGAAACTAACGACAATTATAAAATACGATCAAAGTAAACCAAAACTGCAATCGAACGTTCTAATTTTTAATTTTGGAAGAAAAAAAAATATATTCTCCTACATTTTAACAAGTACATCTATCGATACATTTATATCAGTAGTTGAAATTTTGATGACGTCATATCATTCGTCCTCTCTCCTAGATTTTCAGATTCTGGAGTCCGCCATTTTCACCTCCCGTTCTTTTTAGCTCGATTCGGGAAGGAGATTAGTAAGTACGTTCGTTTCCTTTATTCACTCATCCCTACACTACCGCGTCCCTCCCAAGCGCCAATAGCACCTTTCCCTCGATTTTATTAACCTTACAAAAAAGCTAAATTAAAAATCTTCGCGTGCAGCGGTTAACGAGTTGTTTTCTAATGGGTCATTGTGTCGCGGCACTCGTTTCCGTTTCAGGAAGTGTATGTCCAGATATCGTGACTCTTCTTCACTGGATTGCAAGGTTTACGTCGGTGACCTGGGCAGCGGTGCCTCCAAACAGGAGTTGGAGGAGGCCTTTGGTTACTATGGTCCCCTAAGGAATGTTTGGGTTGCAAGAAATCCCCCGGGATTTGCTTTCATCGAATTCGAAGATTCCAGAGATGCTGAGGATTCTGTGCGGGCGCTCGATGGAAGGTAATTTAAAATAGAAAAAAAATAATTTGATTTGAACTGTGGAATGTGTACGAAATTACGAAAGGAAATGTATTTGATATTTTTCGATATAAAAGAAATGAATTTTTTGGCGCCAACCTTAAAGGTTGAGTGATTTTTGATGTTGCGAGAAAATCGAAGAATGGTATTTTTGTTCGCTGGGTTTCGATTTAATTGATTTAATTGGTTTAATTGATGTTTTTCAGGACTGTGTGTGGGCGGCGCGTGCGAGTGGAAATGTCGAATGGTAAATCGAAGAGAAGGTTTCGTAATCAGCCTCAAAGAGGCCGTCCTTTTCATCCCGAAGATCGCTGCTATGAGTGTGGAGAACGTGGTCACTATGCTAGGGACTGCTACCGGTACAACCGTTACCGGCGTAGCCGTAGCCGTAGCCACAGTCGCGGAAGACCTTCCAAGTGAGTGTTCGGTGAATTGAGCGGTTGAACCAAAAAAATTAAATAAGAAATGAATAAAAATGGGAAGAAAAGATTCTCAACTGGATGTGTGTGTGGGGGAAAGAAATTTAATTAAGTTATTTTATTTGTTTATTTTTTTTTTTTTGGTTTTTCCTAAATGTTTGAATTATGAAAACCTTGACGCCCATTTTCCCGGTTTTGCTAATAGTTATTGAGTTGCCCGGAAAGTTGTTTTTGGTTTTATTTTTTTTGTTTTTTGAAAAGAAATTCCGAAACTGCCCAATTCAAGCAAAGATAGTTTTGTGGTTTTATAATTATTTTCATTTCCAGGTGTAATTTGGATTAAAATTTGTGTTTGGCAATTTTTAATCGAAATATTAGTTAAATTAGGAGTAAATTGGTAGACAATTTACTGCGCAAATTAAAAGTTTAGAACAGCTTTTCTTCTGGCGTTTGCAGCGGTGGAAATGCAGATTTCTTTGCCGACAATCCGAAATTAATGCGAGCGAAGCGTGTAAACAGCGCGGATGTTTACAGCTAAATTGGAACTTTAAGAGGCAGTAAGGGGATCCACAACTACTTTTTGTTCACTTTTATCGACTAAAAACGGATACTTTGGTGAATGCATTAAAAATTTGCATTTGTTTTTGCCAAGTCCCATTTTTATTTGTATTTTTTTTATGATTCTTCGTTGGTGCTATAAGTTTTTATGTGGGTAAGATTTTTGTTTCCTTATGTTTTAATCAATTAAAAAGGTGATTTTATTAATTTATATATTTTTTTTGAGGTTTTTTTTTTAACTTTTTTGTTTATTTTGCTTTATTCCTCTTATTCTGTAGCCATCTTGTTTCTCTTGCATGAATTAAATGTTTAAATTAGAAGAAAAATATAATAATAATAATAAATTTTTAAAAAAAAAAGTAGAAAATGGAGAAAAAGGGGTTTAGAAAGTTGAATTGGGCCAGATCTTAAAACAAATTACGAAGAATAAAAATTAGAAAATTTTATTTAACGTGAATATATTATTCCTGGCATTTTTTAGGCTAAACCGTGTGAGATTCATCCCAAAATGGACATAGAATTCATCGAGATTGTGAGATCATCTCGCCTAATTGCAACTTGCTACTGAGCTTCCTACTAAAGTCTTCTTGGAGACGATCGATTCGGCGCTTCGGCAGCCGCAGATTTGAGATCTTCGTAGACCCAATCAGTCAATCAATCAATCAAATTGAGAAAACAAAATAATGTCACTAGCGCTTCTTCTTCACGTGATCTGCTCACATCTGCTAGCGTCGGGGGGGCTTAACAATCTCTAGAGAAAGAAAGGAAAAAAGAAAAAAAATATTAATATTTTATGTTTGAAACTGAACCAACTGGCAAGTTTTCCTAATTCAACTGTAGACGCTCTTGATTAGCCACTACACGTTGAGTAGTCGTTGGAAATAAGTGCGCGAAAATATCTCAACTTAATTGGAATATTTTTACGCTTATTTTTGACTGCTGTTCAATGACGTTCCTGTTCCCTGCTCGCTGTCATCTCTTCACAATTGACATGTAGATTGGTTACAAATCACTCAAAAGTTGCAACTCGAGATCAATTTAGCGATCATCTTCATTTTTTTGAGTTTTGTTAAGCCGTTTTTATTTTTATTTTTTATTTTTTTTATTTTTTTTTAGATTTAATTTAATTTGTTTTTTTTTTTACGTCACATGTCATTTTTATGTACAGTTTTGCTAGGAATAAGGTAAGTTTAGTTTTAACAAAAAGAAATTTTTTTTTTAATGTAAGAAAGCGGATCTAGGTTTGGGATTTGGATATTTAAATTTTTGTTTTTAAATTTTTTGTTTTATTCATTGTAAAATGTAAAAATATCAAAATTTGGTGTTAATTATCTTTGTGATATTTAATTTTAATCAATTTTATTTATTTATTCTTTTTGTTTTTGATTTATTTGTTAAATTGGTTAAGTTTTTAAAATTTTTTTTTTGTTTTATTATTAATTTTCATTTTATCCCCTTTAACCTTTCCAATTTGTTTAGGTCTCGTTCTCGATCCCATTCGCGTGGACGAAGAACTAAATCTGCATCTCGGTCTCAATCTCGAAGTCGTTCCCGGTCCCGGTCTAGAAGCCGAAGTGCAAGCCGTTCTTGTTCACCCAGCCAATCACGATCTAGGTAAAAGAGTGTCTCTGCCATTTATTTCTTTATTTTTTTAATTTAATTTTGTTTTGATTTAATTTATTTTAGGTCTCGCGACAAAGTGTGCCGCACTCCTTCCAAAGATGGCAAGCAGACTAACGGATCTGTTGACAAAGATTAAAATTTTCTCCACCATTTGATTCAAACTGCAGATGTATCAGTTTGTTCTCATTTTTTATTTTCCAGATAACGCCCTTCAGTGGTTTAAAGTTGATATTTAATTACAATTATTAAACGATTTTTTTTTTCATTACTTAATATTTCGCTTGTCATTTAGGAGATTTCTGTGTACTTTTAACTGGTGGAATTGTACTTGTTTTAATGTAATTTTTTTTTTGTTTCGAATAAAAATCGATTTCAACTTGGGAGTAGCTATTTTATTCGGTTGTTATTTCAGGACGTTTTTGTTTTTACACTTCTGGTGATTCTATTTCCGGTTTTTTCACGATTGGTTGAAGCGTCGTGACGCTATTGTCATGCGCACCAATCGCAGCGGTTTAAGAGTATAGGGGAAAGAACAAAATTTTAAGTGTTGGGAAAATGGCTCCGTTTAGGTTGATTTTGAATTGGGGGCTCCATAAATGACATTAATTGTCGAGTTCGATTATACGTAAACCTATATTTAACAATTAAAACGTCAATAACGGTGAGTGGAATGAAATTCTAAAATAAAAACGACGCTGTAACGACGATTCCAGCCATTTGGTAACAATAACTTAACGCTTGTTTATCCCAATTACAGGGAGTCTTGGACTGTAATAAGTCCAAGCAAGCGATCAATAGAAAATAGAGTGAAATGGAGGAAGATTCAGGTAGAAGGTCAAACACAGACCGTATTTTAAGTGAATGGAGTTTTATTTTAAGCCCTTTCTCAACGTGGTCGTCCAAAAATAAAAAAAACAAACAGTAAAAATACATCTACAAGTCTGTTTCTATTTTTATTTCTTTTGGCACTAAATCTCTTGACCTTATTAAGAAAGTGCGGCCGAAATTCCTTCCCTTATAACGTAATGAGTCACGGTATTTTTTTTTTCGAATTTTTTTTTTGTGTGTATTTTTTTTTCAAATTTTATTTATTTTTGTAGGTGAAAGTTTGGAAGAAAGGGAAGATGATGTCGCCGACGTGTATCACGGTCCCACACGCACCAAACGAGTGAAGAGAAACAGCCCCGTGTTCAACCAGTGGATCGGCGACGATTGTAATCAACCGAGTACGAGTGGAACTTGTAACACGGTTAAATCAAACAGGTTTTTTTAACGTATTAATTGGTCTCAATTAGTCGTGATTTGTAAAATTAGTTGTGCTTTGATTTTTGACGTAGAAAACGCGATTCGAATTACGCGCTTAGCTCGCAGAACGTCAAGAAACTCAGACTGGATTTGCCGGAGCCCACTTTACAAGGGTTACGTATCGACTCGCCCGTTCATGAATTGCTCAACGGCGCCGTGAATCTGGAGCCAGCCGTGATTCCGTTTAAAAACTGGGCAACGGACGACGACGTGGACGACGACATTCAGTATTTAAACCGTCTGAGCAGCAACCGGCGTGTTCTCGGTTCCTGGCGCGACATCGATCACACGGATTCGGAGGCGGAAGACGCCGATGCGAGCGGCCAGTCTATGGACGGCGTTCGGACTTTATCCGACTCGGAAGTCGATCGCGATCGCAAGGCGCCGGTCAAACGCCAAAGGTCGTCCAGAACGATCGTGTTGAGCGACAGCGAATCGGAATCGCCGTCTCCACGCATCAAAAAGTCGCCGCGGTGCCAGATTTTCCCTCGCCAGCCTCTCAATTCGGCCGTGTCGCGAACAAACGTGTCGCTCAGGAACCGACCACGCGTGCCGGTACTGGTTGGGAGCATGAAGTTGGACGTGGACGTGAAGGAAAAAAGTGTGGAACGAATGCAATTGAACACGCGTCGATCTTCGTCCATCAGTCCGCTCGTTTTTCCCGATGAAGAGGAGGACATCGAAATCGATTCCGACTCTGAATACATGGATCCCGTGCAACAAGTGCAACAAATGGAGGAGGACGAAGATTTAGCGCGCCGTCTTCAAGTATAAATAAAAAAATAAATTGTTTACGAGTGATTTGATTTGTTTTCCAGGCCGAATACGACGCCGAGGTGGTCCAATTTCCTGGACGAGTTCCTCGGCAAGCCGTCGACCCGCATTCCAACGATCGACCGGTCAGACTAAGACGCGTTGCGGCTCAACCGGATCGTCGAATACTGCCGAATTATCGCGTACACAACCAGGTGAACGGAATGGATGTAGTGGTGAACGCTTTACCCTTGCGGATAGAATTACGAGCGGTGAAATTGACACGCGGCGAACGAATTATCGAGAAAGAATTTCTTTTATTAATTTTGTTTTGCTAGATACCACAGGGGACGCGTGTTGCCTTTCAGAGGCCGGCGCGTGCTGCACGAGGTGGCAGATGGGACGCGTGGAATTTGCTTTTCAACGACATCGATGATGATTACGAGGTTAATGGAACAAGTTGAAGGTTTTTCGTGCCTGTTTAGCCTGATTAATTTATTGATTGTTTTTGTAGGGATTGCTCGATTTGGCTGATTTGATGGGCGAAGTGAGGCATAAGGGGTTAACCGATGCTGAAATAGGACAGTTGCCAACTCGAACCGTGACGAAGGAACAGGCGCTCAAGAGGACCTCGTCGGGATCGCGATCGCGATGTCACATTTGCATGTGCGATTATGAGCTCGGAGAGGAGATGCGCAGTTTGACTTGTTTTCACGAATTCCACTCTGGATGCATTGATCGTTGGCTTCGAGTACGAGTCTTTCCTTCTAATTATTAATTAATTAATTAATTAATTAACTCTTTCTCGTCGTTAGGAAAATGCGACTTGTCCAATTTGTCGCGCTGATGTCACGTTGAATACCGAAACGATTTAACCACGTACCTGAAGACGAATTTAATTTTTTATTAATTACTATTTGCATTTACGGAGTTGAAAAATAATAGAAATTTCAAAAAAAAAAATAAGAAGAAGAAGAAAGAAAATGGGCGGAACATTTCTTTAATCATTTCGAAATTTTTGTACAAGAAAATAAAGGAAGCAAAAAAAAAAAATGGGAAAAAAAACACTTAAAATGTAATTTTTAAATTTAAAAAAAACAAATATATTTATTTTTTTAATTTTTTGCTTCGAGAGAGAAAAAAAACCCAAGAAATAATAATAAAAACCGAAAATCGGCGAGAAAAAAAATTTCACTTTATTTAAATAAATTGATCGTCCTTAAAAAATCCAATATTCTAACGGCACTCGTTGCCATAGCAACACGAGGGTAGCCCATCTCCGGAGGGAGACTGGTAGTCATGGTGATTCGAGAACGACACGAATCGGCACCAGTTGTGAGATCTGGTCCGTTGAGATTACTGGCGAGCTGCACGCACACCGTTTAGCACGAAAGATGAGAAGTGGCCACGCCCTACGCATCCCCCTCGCGTATTCCCTCGTCCTCCTTTTGCCCCCCTCACTCCCTCATATATAAAACAAAACCGCGACCTGCAACAGATGATGATCGGCTGCTGAGCGAGTGATGTGGGTCATCGATTGACCGTCAAAATGAGCATTGCGTTTCTTGATTTCTCTTTTTATATTACAGATGCTTGAAAAATGTACGGATTGTTAATAGAATCGTTGTCCGAGTATTTAATCGCGACGTACGGCGAAGAAGCGTGGGATAATGTTCGCAGATGCGCGGACATAACTGCGGCGACGTTCAGTGTGCAACAAGTTTACCCAGAAACCGTTTTACCACGCATTGTATCATGCGCGAGCAAGGTGATAAACAAATATTTTGTATTTATTTATTTATTTATTTATTTATTTATTTTTATTAATTTTTGTCGCAGTTGTTCGACGTGGACGAAAGGACGTTGATGGAATCTGTGGGTGTGCATTTTGTGAATTTTGTCAGTCGTTACGGATACGATCAAATGTTGGCCGTTCTCGGACGTCATCTCAGGGATTTCCTTAACGGACTCGATAATTTACACGAGTATTTTCGCTTTTCTTATCCGCGTATGATGCCGCCATCGTTTTTTTGTGAGGACGAGACGAAGGACGGATTGACGCTTCATTACCGGACGAGGAGACGAGGGTACATTCATTACACCATCGGTCAGATTAAAGCTGTTGGTGAATTATTTTATCACACACCTGTCAAGATTGACATCATTAATGAAGAGATGAAAGCGAGTGTGTTACACGTTGTAATGAAATTGGATTTCGATAATACTGCTTGGGACGACGATGCAGTGAGAAAAAATATTTCAAACAAAATTATTTCAAAAAAAATATTTCAAAAATAAAAATATTTGTTGATTTGATTGTTTTTGTTTGTTTGTTTGTTTGTTTGTTTGTTTATCAGGTTGTTATTCTACACGAAGAAACCTTTTTGCCGATAGCAGCTCGAGTTGTTTTCGAGTTGTTTCCGTTTTGCATCGTTTTTACTCCGGATCTGGAGATCTGCGTGTTGGGGAGCAGCCTGCACACCATCATGACTGATGCGTTAGGAAGGAAAATCAGCGACGTGTTTAGTTTGGTTCGACCCGCGCTTGAATTTACCTGGCCTGCCGTAAGTACCTCGTTTCTGGCTTTTATTGGCGCTGGATATTTGAGAAGAACGGAAATTGCACGCCTTTTATTTTCTACACGATTTTTCAATTCTCCGCCACCTGTCGGCGCTAAAACGAAACTAACATCATCTTATTTTTATTTTTATTTTTATTTCTTTTGAGGGCAGATCTTGAGCAGAACAAATAATGTTTTCGAACTGTCCAGCATCGAAACTATTCACATTAGGGACATTGGTGATGAGCGATTATTGGCTAAATTTGATTCGGTTAATGGTGAATTTACCGAATTTTGCCGAATTTACCAGTTTGGTTCATAAAAGAATTAATCAATTCAAATTTTCTAGATGAAGTGAAGGAACGTAACATTCAACTTAAAGGCCAAATGCTATACGTAAGCGAATGGAATGCGGTCATTTACTTGGGAACACCCGTGTAAGTTCGAAAACTCGACATTTATCTCAATTTATTGATTTTTTTGTTGACTTTTTTAGGATGCAAGATTTAGACGCGATGATCGAAGTTGGTTTGTACATCAACGACTTGAGTATGCACGATTTTAGCCGCGACTTGATGCTGGCCGGCACGCAGCAGTCGGTGGAATTGAGATTGGCCCTCGATCAGGAGCAGAAGAAATCCAAGAGACTCGAGGACAGCATGAAGAAATTGGACGAGGAGATGCGCCGGACGGACGAACTGCTCTACCAAATGATCCCTAAAGAAGTTGCCAACCGACTCCGCAATGGGGAATGTTCAGTGGCCACCTGCGAGACATTCGACAGCGTCACAATTTTATTCAGCGATGTCGTCACTTTCACGGAAATGTGCAGTCGAATCACGCCGATGCAAGTCGTCACGCTACTGAACATGATGTACAGTTTATTCGACAATCTGACCGAAAGACACGACATTTATAAGGTAGATTTTGATTTACCTTGATTTATTTCGATTTTTCTCGATTTAT
>JAQIXU010002929.1:0-10412 GCA_034701245.1 Strigamia transsilvanica
TTAATTTCTTATTTCTTATTTTACAGTCTTAATGTTATTTTTTATAATTCAATTTTTCTAATTAAAAAAAATAAAAAGCACCTAAAAATCAATTTTGTTCAGAAACACATTAACAATAACTTACATCTTCTTTCAGGCTTGAAAAATTTAGTGAAATTTAAATTTCCAACCATAGTTTACATTAGCTTTCCATACATTTAACTAACTTAAAATATCATCTTTCAGTCTTAAAAAGTTAGAGAAATTCATATTTCCAAACCTTGTTTACATTAGCTTTCCACACAATTAACAATAACTTACAACATCATCTTTCAATGTTGGAAATTTACAGAAATCCAACTTTCTATAAAATATTTCACATTTTCTTTCCATTAGATTTCCAAACTGGAATTTATCATATTTCCCCTTTAACTTTCCAATGACTTTTTTTTTGGAAATCCAAAATTTTTTGCAGTGATTGTTTTGCACCCGAATTACTCTTCTCCCCTCATGGCTCCTGGCAATGCAGCTGCCGACAGTTGGCGCGTGCCTGGGACAAGTTAGCTTGGCCCAGGCCCGAAATTCTGCACCTGTTTTGCACACGACTCTACCCGTTTTGCACACGATTTTAGGTGCAACCAATCAACATCAAACTCGGCGTTGCACTGCGCATGCGCCGCGGCCAATTTCAAGCCGTTTGTGGAGGTTTGAAATTAATCTTGCTTCTACTTCCCTACTGTTCACATCTGTGTCATAACTTATGCTCCGCGCTTTATTCTGATCTGTGATTTTGGGAAACTTGTACGATTCATCGTTTTGCCTTTGACTAATTGTCGACAGCGAAGCATTTCCGACGGCGAAGCATTTCCGACGCTTATCAACACTTGATGTCAACCGGGACCAGTTGCCATCAACGACGAGCGACGACGCCTGCTGATTCACAAACGGCAGAGGAGAAATCTGTGTGCCGACAACTTACAGTAAGAGATCCTCCGAGTTATTTCATTGCTAAATCCCCTAGACAAACTTTGCCGCGGATATAAGGCCCAGCGCGGCATTCCAATCGCGATTCAACAGCGAACCCAGGTATTTGTAAAGTTAAGTTAAATCTTAGGAGAAATTCCATCATTTTAGTAAAGTGTCTGTTTGTGTGGAAATCGAGATCGCGACACATTGCAGCAGTTGTTCCATTTGCATCCCTATCATCACTGCTTAGTACGCATGCAAAACTGAAATTGCCAAGATGTTGCAACTATTGTTGAACTGACCGAGCTGTTTGAATCGCAAAAGAATATGCCAAATGACGAAAAGTTCAGTCCCTTGTACGCACAACCAACAATGGTTCGGTCTGCATATTCTTTGTGGATTTCCTGCTAATGGATGCTGTGTCTCGACGATGCACAGAGTATCATGTGGACGCAACATTCAAAGGAAACTGATCAGCAAAACAAGTTTTATCAGTTTCTGACAGTCCACGGTCTTGTGAAATATTCTCTCATTTCGTTCTTCTACGTTTTGATGACCTCGAAATCAGGGGAAGCGTACAGTGCAGTCTTTTCATATCTTCATGCAATTCTAACTGGCATGCAGCCAGGCTCCATAATAATGACAGACTTTGAATCATCGATGTATGTTCAACTCGAAACGCACTTTCTTTCTTGCAAAATTGTACACTGCTACTTCCATTATTGCGATGCAGTTCGACAGTATGCAGATTCGAATGCGTTGCGGCCCATTTATCAAGTCCTGTGAGACACGGTTTGAGATTGTCTACCACATTAAGGCAAATTTGCGCCAAAGCGCGGTTCTTGCGCTTCGTAAATTTTTCTTTTTCTTTAGCTGTGGCTGAATCTGACAATATGGCTTTACCATTCACATGTCCAAATAGGTTCAGTGACACAAGAAGGAGACGCATATCCACTTTCCAAGTTGCAAAATTATTCCGTGCCAGCTTCTTGATCCACTCGATCCCAAGTGGAGTGTGAGACTGTGTTCTAATGGTGGTCATTCCTCACGGTGAATGCAATAATTAAAAGAAAAAATTGCTAAGCATTACTGTGACAAAATATACTTAAAACATGAACCTAGTATAACATGAACATGTATCCACAACCTCAATGCGTTTTGCCACCGATGGAGCCACACGCAGCCCCGCAATGTATTCTGGGTTCACATAGGATAACAAGTGTGACATCTATAACTATATTTTTCAAAGTTTATGTTTGTGTGTCCGCTTATGCACGGCCTCAATTTACATCTATCACTTATATTGTCAAACTCAATGAAACCATGAAAATTTTATCCGATTCAATTTCCATCTCTTCATTTTCAATTGTTATTTCATTTCCAATAATTAAATCATATTCTGTAAATTTATTTTCAATTATATTACTTTGTTAAACTTCATTATCAAATTTCTAAAATTTCATTTTCCATTTCAGCAGCATAATTGATGTCAACTGACACAGTAGGTTGAGGTACATCAGCTTCAATGGGCTGAAAATAGGGTTCATGCCAAAAATGGCTAATTCCAGTTGGAGGATGAATCTCTTTCAACTTTCTTATGCTCTTCTTGATATGATCTGATGATGCTGTAGCTTGATTCAATCTGGGACTCTCTGGTGAACTTCCAGCTAAGTGTGGCTCAATAACCTGAAATGCCGGGTGACCACCTAATGCAGGGTCGGACTTAGGTATTGCGAGGCCCCTAAGCACAAAATTTTTTGGGGCCCACCCCAAAAAAAGTTTAGTTTTAAAAAATCTAAAAAATACACTTACTATTATCAGTAGTGTAAACTCTTTGCTTCAACGATATTATAATTGACTAATTTTCTACCGTCAAAAGAAAAAAAATAAATAATTTTCTAATGATTTTGATGTTTTTCATGTGAATGAATGTATTTAAATCGGGAATCGCGTTTGACATTTTTAATCAAATTTTGTCATTTTTGATAAAATTTTGCCATTTTTCCTAAAATTTTGCCAATTTTTAATAAAATTTTGCCAATTTTTAATAAAATTTTGCCAATTTTTCATAAAATTTTGCCAATTTTTCATAAAATTTTGCCAATTTTTAATAAAATTTTGCCAATTTTTGATAAAATTTTGCCAATTTTTGATAAAATTTTGCCAATTTTTCATGAAATTTTGCCAAATTTTGATGAAATTTTGCCAATTTCTCATAAAATTTTGCCAATTTTCCATGAAATTTTGCCAATTTTTTTCTGGAAGTCTATGCAATTTTTCATGCATTTTTAGTTCAAGAAAAAGTATTTTCAGTAAAAAAAAAAACATTTCTTGAAGAAAAAATGTAAAAGTACCAAATGTGTCGATTTTAGTCCAAAAATCGACGTTTTTTGCCCAGAAACCGCCTTCTACAGGCCAATAATCCTCACTACGACGTTACAGCGGTCTAAAAGTCGATTTTCAAGCTAAAGTGTCAATTTTTCAGCTAAAAACTAAATTTTTTCTCCTGCAAATGCATTTACTTTTGCTTAAAACTTAACTTTCCGCCAATAAAGGGCCACTTCTGATTATTCAACATTTCATATTTCAATTTTATGTGTTTTCTGCATTTTTTAAAAATTTTATTTGTATTTATTTACCGTATTTGTATTTATTTTTAAAATATTTCTTTTTCGTATTTTTTTTTCTAGTTTTTTATTTTTATTTCTATTTTTATTTTTAATTGTAATTTTCTCTGAATAAATTGTAGTCACAACTCACAAAGAACCAAATTTACTAATGGATTTGTGGCGAAGAAATTGATTGCTCTTCTAGACCACCGTACATAGAAAATAAAAATTCGCAATTTGTTAGGTGATTCGTAAGATTAATCTAATAAATATATTGGGTTATGGATTTTTATTAATGGATTATTTTGCTCATTCAGAAACTTATTTCTGTCTGTGTCTCTTCTAAACTACTTTTAAATTAGCGTGTCCTAATTATAAAAACAAGGAAGATTTGTTCTCTACCGAGCATAGAAGTCGTGTGTTTCTTCCTGTGAACCCCGTACACAAAAAACTGTGTCAACCGAAATTTCTGACAATAGAAGCTTGCTGCATCGTGGTGGTAACGACTCAGAATTATTCTGTGGTACCAATTTCTGATGTGATATATTTTAACTTTAATTTTGTTTTCATTATTTACAGTTACATTTACTGTTAGTGGCCGTCCGTTTTCATGAATGTAATTGGAATTATGATTTGAGGAAGTGTTCGAAAAAAAACGACGTGAGTTATTTTGAGACTTATGATTTAAACAATTTTTATAAAGATTACGTATTTAAACTGATTTATATCCATTTCGCTGAATTGAATTCCGTATTATAATTTTTAGCGAAATGGGTATAATCCTTTTGGTGAAAATAAAAAGATCGAATGATGATTTTTTTTCGATTTTTGATTTTTCACCATTTTTAGTTTTTACTCATTTCAACCAATTTTAACAAGTTTTTACACAAATTCAACCTCTTTTTAACCATTTCAACCATTTCTTCATTGTAAAATTGCGTACTGGGAGAAAAACGAGAAAAACTGTTAAAATGGGAGAAAAAAAATGCAAGTTTTCACAATATCACAACGCAAAAAACGTTTAAAACTGGTTGTATGAGTAAAAACCCTGAAGTTGAGTTACAACTGTTAAAATGGGGAATAATCAGAAAACAATTTAAAATCCAAAAAAAGGATCATTCCATTTTTTAGTTTGGGCCGAAATCTATAAGCCGGATTACGATTCGCCGAAATCTGTATGCTGGATTACGGTTGGGCGAAACGGGACATCACTATCTAAACTTTTAAAAGCGTTTTTTAGTTGATGACTGATTTGATTTTTCACGCTTGCTTTTGTTTTTATAATTTATTATATTATATTCATGGATGATTTTATTAGGGGGTGTAAAATCCAACTCTCTACCTTCACGTGGTCACCCCTGGATAAACTGAGCACATGATTTGTCTCAGTGGAACCAGAAGAGAGCTCTGGTCATATGCAAATTTTTGTCACTGTTTCCAGTTGTATTGTAAGACCACATTCCCCCACATGAATGTGGCATTTACATTTTATTTGTATTGTAAGCCCGCATTCCCCCATATGAATGTGGCATTTACATTTTATTTGTACTGTAAGCCCTCATTCTCTACATGAATGTGGCATTTACAATTTATTTGTATTGTAAGCCCGCATTCCCCCTTATGAATGTGGTATTTACATTTTATTTGTACTGTAAGACCACATTCCCTCAGATGAATGTGGCATTTACATTTTATTTGTATTGTAAGCCCGCATTCCCTCAGATGAATGTGGCATTTACATTTTCATTTGAACTGTAAGCCCACATTCCCAAATGAACATAGCGTTTGCATTTTCTGTTAAAATTCTTGAAAATCAGTATTGATCAGTTGAGTTGTTAGTTCTTGTGCATGTCACATTTAACTTAACTAATGCAGCTTTTTGTCTTAGAAATCTGACAAATATTGCACGCTAATACTCTTGAGTACAGTGGCGATTGCGACAACAATCTTTCTTCTCAAAATTGTCATGTTTGTTTCAAAGTTCACATTTTATGTTCGTATGGAGACAAACAATATGAATTCTAAGTCAACAAAAATACACTTGAAAATTATCGCCAAAAATACATACAAACACCTAACGCTAGAATAAAACAATTCTCAGAATTAAAAATAACTTTACAAACATCAATTACACTAACCTTGACTAGTAATAATATTCCTTTTTCTCTTTGGTCTATCAAGTGCACCTAAAATATTTTTACAAAAATTGTATTAATGTTGTTATGAAAAAAATAAAAAATACTGACCAGTAACAATTTTTTTCCCTCTTTTTGAGGGCGAATTTCTGCACGGTGGCAGTTTTTTGCTCAAATAAAGTGGCAAGTTAGGAAAGATTGTTGGCTTTGCATCTTTTTTTAAGGTCCAATTGTGTGGAGGGATTTCAACATTTTCTCCATTAATTATATGATTAAATGTTTTGAGAATAAATTGGTCATCAAAGTGCAAGTCACAAACAGATGTTTTTACAGTTATTTGTCTGTCTTTTCTTAGAATTGATTTATTTCATACCTCTATCTGTTTCCATCAAACTGTGGCCGGAGCGCCATCGGGTGGCGAAATTTGTTACTATTACTTCCGGAATCGCAGTTGAGTGACCATTTTATCCAAGGACCATGACTTAACTAATGCAGTCTTTTGTCTTAGAAATCTGACAAATATTGCACGCTAATACTCATGAGTACAGTGGCGATTGCGACAACAATCTTTCTTTTCAAAATTTTTATGTTTGTTTCAAAGTTCATATTTAATGTTCATATGGAAACAAACAATATGACTTCAAAGTCAACAAAAATACACTTGAAAATTATCGCCGAAAATACATACAAACACCTAAGGCTAAAAAAAAACAATTCTCAGAATTCAAAATAAATTTATAGACATCAAAAGTTTTAACTAAAATCCAAAAAGTTTCAAAACTCTTCAATATCAATGGTATTAATTTCTTTTCCCTTCTGGATCTGAGGTTGGGACATTAGAAGTCTGCCAAGCTATGAAATTCCCCATTAAAGCTGGGTTCACATGTGCTTTTCTCCCAGCCTCCTGGGCTATTTCCTCCCAAGCTTTGGTTAGAAATTTCCTTTTGCTGTACCTTGGATCATTTTTTGAATAGATGAAAGGCCTCAAGCATACAGCATTTATCAATTTCTCCTCAAAAGAACATGTCGGTGGGCACCGCCATCTTGGAAAAGCAGGAATTCATGCTTTGAAGTTAACAATATTCAACTGGTGCTTTGTGCGCTATCTGGTAACACACTTTGGCAAAGCAGGTGGGTTCACATGCAAAGCAGGAACGCAAAGCACCAATCGTGCTTTAAAGCTGCTTTAAAGCGCTCATGTGAACCCAGCTTAATAACTGTTAAAATTGAACATAAAATACGACTTCACGTGGGGTTGGAACTTGGCAATAATTGATGTCGAGTCTTATGGTTTCGGTTTTAATTATCTCTCTTGTCTTTAAACTAATTAGTTTAGTTCATTATTATTTAATTACCATTTATCAAGGGGCATTTATTTCTTTTCTTTCTTAGAGCATGAATTTTCCAAGCTAAAGGCTCTGGCCCCCATGAAATAAATGGTGCAGGATTTTTTTACTAAATTTCCAATAAACTTTTCCATAGTGATGATAATAATTTTTCAATGAAATTTCCATAATGAAATCCACAATGGAAAATCTATTTCTATTGTATTTCCAGTTGCTTAAATATTTTCATAAAAATTTTCATAATCATTACGATTATTAGTTTTTATTTAACTGTTTATTTTTCTTTTAAGTGGAGACGGTGTTCCATTGGTGGCCATTCCTCACGGTGAATACAATAATTCAAAAAATATGCTTATCACAATGCCGGCATCAAATTTCATCCTGAAATTGAGCTGGAGGCATGACCATTACAACAAAATGAGGATGTTAGAATTACATATGACGATCATTTTAATCTGTTTTACCTTCTAAAGATGGGGGTGGAGGAGGTGGTGGAGGTGGGGCTGGTTCTTGATCCACTTTGCTAACGCGAATGGGATTTCCTTGACATACAAACCCTTTCATGATGTTAAAAACCAGATCCCTATCACTTCTATTGTCAAGCTCGACGAAACCATGACCAATTCCCGTTACCAAGTCTGTTTCTATGTGACTGTCTGTGCCTAGAAAGATGGGAAAAATATCTTCCGTCCCCATGAGCGCGACATTCCTCTATTGTTCTCGGTCATAAGGCTGCATATCCATGATGATGCCTTCGTTATAAATCGGAACTTCCGGGTGGTCAGCAATAATGGCGTTGCCCACGGGGTACACTCAGGGTCTTGGGATTGGTAATTGGCAATAGGTAATCGTTGGGTTGAGGAACAGGGGCCGCTTGTTCCATGTTGCCAAAGGGCGCGGGATTGACCTCGTCATCGCTGGAGACGACAAGATCAACCAATTGAATTGGCGATGCTGGGGGGATAAACTCCACATCGGAGCTGTCTTCATTCGAGTTCGCCATGGCTAAGTTCGGATAATTGGAAATTTCTTACGATTTTGCATTGAGATGGAGATCGGGACGTTCAGTGAACTATGTCAGATCGAAATGGCCGAATGGTCGAATCGGAATGATTGTGTGTCCACACGTGGCGAATGGTCTGCGTTTAGACAAAATTTTGGACCAATCAGAACATTGGTCAGCGCAGAACGTCCACCCTATACTCAAAATTTCACACAAACAGAAAATGTTTAGGCAAAAAAAAAAATTCCTAGCAACTAATTTTCACTCAAAAGTGACTGCTCAACGGCACCATTGTGACAAGTTGATTCTAGGTCCTATCGTTTGTAGGAGTGTGTAGGAGAAAGAATGAAACGCGTGGTTTTAAATCAAACCAAATCAAAGGTTTTAATCTTAGGTAAAGTCAATTCAAAGCTAAAACAGTTCTAAAACGATATGGCATGAATTCAAAGTACTCGCGGAGCCAATAACATTTATGGCTCGCACGAAAGCGCAACATGGTGGCCAGCGAGCCCTGGAGATGTCTAAACGGCGGCAGTCTCATATTGTATATCGGCATGCCGTCAAAGTAGCGCGAGTAAATGACGTAGCCATAGATGATTCTCATCCATCGCCATAACAGGTGCTACAAGTGGCAACTGTTTTGTCCTCGGCGTACTCGCGGCCATATCCTGAACACACCGGACAAATTTCGTGATTTGGGAATGATTTATCCAGCGGATCATCTGTTGCTCGAATGTATTGTCCTTAATAGGTTTAGATGGTCGCTAACTGTGTTAGTGGCTAACAATAAATCATCCTGATATATCGTACTGGTAAAAGTTAATTTTTACTTTGACCAGTGACAATTACGAAATTCTCTTTTCATTAACTGTTGAAATTCTTCTGCTGCTGAAAGGATACCAAAAGGCATTCTAGTTACTCTAAACAGACCTTGCTGGGTATTGATTGCAACCAAAAACAATGAATCATAATCTAAATCCTGCTGCGGCTATGCCTGTTTAAGGTCTAATTTAGAAAATACTTTTATTCCTGCCAAGTGGTTCTTCTCTGGGAATATGTATTTTGTCCGCATCTTATGCGTTCCCTCCGTCATCAAAGTGATTACATTCACCATATTTGTTATTTCCTAAATTGACACATTGTGTTTTCTTTAGCGTTTGACATAATTTTAATTCCTCTAAACAAACCCATTAGCCACAGCTATAAGTCCTATAGACGGCATCCTAGCATGATCCACATCGAACCAAGCAAAACTCCCTCCGGTAGATTTCCCACATAAACTGCTCTCTCTATGTGGAACTGGTATGGGAATGGTCCTTTTGTTCTCGATCCAGGGTAAGGTTCCGTCCACGCACCGTCGGTTGCTTTTTTACCTCTGGTATCCGTTTAGGGGTTTGGGCCGTATGATCCCGGTCTTCCAGAGGTTCTGTCCCGTGGTTCACCTGTTAGTAGCTATGAACACACGTCATCAATAGTCAATGCAGGTTTCTTCCCCAATGGGATTTGTAGGAAAACTTCCTATGCAATTTTCAGTGTGAGAGTGTGCAGCGTCAGCAGAGATGAAACGACACTTTTTGTTTCAAAATTAACCCTATTTATTTAAACCCAAATAAATCCCCCCAAAAGGATACAAAATTTGATAATAATGTTCTAATGCTTAGTAAAGCTTAATTCAAACCGACACCACGGAAAAACTGTTCCTGTATGAGTCCAAACATGTTGTGTTCTTCGTAATGTTTGTGAATCTTTAAATGATTCTATCCTTCCCGCATGGTTGGATAACCCAAATTTAAATAATCTAAATGATGTAAATTGTGGAATATCAATTGTTGGAAATAGAAATCATGCTGCAAAAAAAATTAGTGAAACACTGGTAAATTATTTTTTAGCAAGGTTGGAATAAAATGTTTTTTAAATTATTTTTTCTGATTAAAAAATCTCCAAACATAACATTAAATTCTGGTTGGAGTTTTACACTTTCTGTGAATAAATTGACAATTTTTTCATCCTGTAGTTTCGCTTCCTCATGTAGCATCTTTAACTCTTCGAGAATCTCTTGAGTTAAAGAGCTTGACGGGCCTCCCTTCTTATTCTTCTGTCTCTTATCAATAAATTTTTGCCGTGGGTCCTTTTCATTTTCTTGTTCTAGCAAAGGAGACATGGCCCTTGATAGTGTAGAGCAGCAGTGTCCAACCTTTCAGCTTCCCTGGGCCACATTGGGAAGAAGACGAGTTATATTAGGCCACACATAAAATATACAAACCCTAAAGATAGCTAATGAACAAATAATGTAGAAAATATACAGGGTGTATACTTAATTACTATACGGCCAGATAATTCCAAAACGCAAAATGTCATCAACATTCTGATGATA
>JAQIXU010002930.1:0-10407 GCA_034701245.1 Strigamia transsilvanica
TGATTGTTTTCAGATCGGTAAACACCTCTTGCCTCATATGGAACGCCTTGGCTGCCAATTTTTCATGAAGTTCAGGATTATTTGTCGCCCACTTCACGAGAGTCCATAATCATTTTGATATTTTCACAGTGTAGTTTGGTTTCGTCGACGGTATGTGCGCCTGTTGTGACATCATCAACGTAGATGCCCTGATCTAATGCCTCTGCTTCTCTTGGGTACTCAGTCTTGAAGGAATCTCCCTGCTTCCGGACGGCGGCGCAGAGAAGAAAAGGTGAAGAATTCACGCCAAATGGCACTACCTTCATTCGGTAAGTAACCAAATTGTCCCAAAGATTCTTCCAAGAATATGGCTTCCTAAAATATTCCGCTTGCACCCATAGGAAACGAAGATAATCTCGATGTTCCGGAGTGATCGCCACCTGAAGAAACGCCTTCTGAATATCCGTTATTACCACCACTCGGAATAGACGAAATCGGACCAATAGCATGAGTATATCCGGGTTGAGTGACGGACCAGGGAATAAACATTCATTCAACGACCTCTCTCCTTTTCGAGCAGACGAGGCATTAAAGACTATGCGAAACTTCATGGTTGTGCGATCATCCTTAATAACGGGCAGATGCGGTATGTAATAGGAACTGTTCGTGTCTAACTGATCAGCTGGTACTATTTCGGAATGATTACAGTCTTTATATTCCAGAATTGCTGCGTGATATCGAGTTTTCAGGTCTTCCGATTTCTCCAAACGTTTTAAAGTTGCTGCCAATTGAGTTAGCGCGGTTCGCCAATTCGAGTCCAGCGTGGCAAGATGACGATTAAATGGTAAATGTACCTGTAGTCTACCATCTGGAAGTTTGATGACCGTTTTATAGAATCTGTCGCGAATAAAATCCGTATCTTTTTCGCCAGGAGTTATTCCAATTGATTCAAGCGTCCAGAGTTGTTCCATAGTGATTGAATCCGTGGCGCAGACCATCGTTTGGCAGGCTTGGGGATCATCAGCCTCGAATGGATCGGTTGAGCCTGTGCTTCCGTTTAGCACCCAACCGAATATGGTCTTCATCAGACCAAATGTCAGTGTAATTTTGTGATGACCAGCCACAAACGTTCTCCACCAAGTTTCACTGCCGAGCAGAATGTCTATTTCATGAGTGGTAACCGGTGGGGTTTCTGCCAACTCCAAAGTCAATCCCTTCAAACCCTCAGCAAGTTCTTCCTTCGGAACCCCGTGAACCTTAGGCAAGCTGTTAGTTCCCAGTGCTTGAACCATTATACTCTGGTCGGAATATCTGGATTTCAGCAGAACCTTGTATACTTCGTATTCGACCGCTCTTGGCTGGCTATTGTCAATCCTTTCTGTCATCGCGCTAATTCTTCCTTTGCTCTTCAGATTTAGTCGAGCAACGAGTCTTTTGGATATCAATGAGCGATGACATCCTGGATCGATAAGCCCTCTTACGTGATGTACGTCTCCATTTGGCAAGATAAGTTCTGCTGTGAAGACCATAAGCTGAATATGTGTAGACACAGATGCAAGGACCATATTCGCCGAAGTGTTGGCTGGTTGTGGCCTAGGGACTTCTGGTTTCTTGTCCTCAACTCGCGTTTCCGGTTTAGGACATAGTGTGGTGTGATGTCTGGCTCCACATCTCTTGCAGGAAAATCGGATCTTACATTCTTTCACTCCGTGAGTATCCCGTAAGCAATTGTAGCAGAGTCTTTTGCTTCGTACAATATCTTGCTTCTCTTGCAGAGACTTGTTACACTCACACGCAATGGTTGGGTGATTAGATCCGCAATAGACGCACTTGGGGACAAAAGGTTTTGATGGAGTAGGATAGGATGGACGTTTGGGATTAGACTTAGGTTCGGTAAAAGGTTTTTGCGTGGATGCGCAACTTGTCATGCTGCCTTTAGTTTTCTCCTTATCTGTCTTTTCAGGTTTAGGTGTAGACGGCTTGCTACCTCTTCTTAAAGATGCGGTGGACTCCGATAATTCCGCAACTCTGATTTCTGTCCCGGTGATATCGAGTAATAGCAAAGCGTTGTCTTGGGCTTGTGGATATTCTCGATAATAACGTTGTACCACTTCATCCGGAAATTTGTGAAGTATTTCCGGGACGAGAAAGAGTCCAGCTGTCTGGATCGGGACATTCAACAATTCCAAAGTCCGGACCGCTGACAGGATCAAGTGATGTAGCGTCTTCACTGGTTTAACAGGGTATAAATCCAAGATTGGCTTGATTTCTTTGATTTGTCTTATGATGGCGTTCTTTTGAGTATGTTCGGATCCAAAATTCTTTTTGATAGCTTCCAAAGCCAATGCATAGGATCCTGTAGTCAGTGGATATGATTGAACCAGCATTTCTGCGTCCTTAGTACAGCTAGCACGAAGGTAATGAAGTTTGTCAACATCAGAGTTCGGTATTTCCATCGATCTGTGAATTAAAACCGTCAATGAAAGCATGGTAAGTGATAGGGTTACCATCATATTTTATCATCTCAATTTTAGGTAACCGAGTATGACTTCGTGTGCCCATAGTGGTATTGAGCGTTGCATTAAGTCCTATAGTATTTCCTAAAGGCACTGCTGTTTGAGGTGGCGTTCGTTTGTAGGTCTCCGCCCTCTTCTGGATCATCAACAGTTTGCCTCGATTTTCTTCCAGTTGTCTAACATAGTCAAGATACGGTCCCCTGTCCACAAACTTCTGCAAATTAGCTAACTGATTCATTAATTGCATTTTTTGTGTGTCCACAGTTGCTGCAAAGGTTTCGAGTTCTGCAGGATCCGTAACGTTGAGTGCTGTATTGAGGTTTTCTTCCATCATGAAGATTTTTGTCTTCCAGAGAACTTCCATTTCTTCCTGTTGGAGAGTCAAGACTGTCTTCGGAGGGTCCATTGTCAGATAAGTAATCGATTCAACTAGAAAATGATAGTTGGTGACTTTGGGTGCTGCAATGCTGGCCATAATGTTCGCGAAACAACCGGCCAAACGTTTCTTGTTGAAAACAAACAAATAAAAGTGCCACTAACGTCTGTTTCACCTAAATCCCTTCGTTTTTGGCTTAGAACACTAAAATCCAATGATATTTGCTCTGGCTTGCTTGGATTATTTTTGAATGCGAGTTAGATCGAGCCTCTATTGTTGTCGTGCCTCTATTGTTGTCGTGCCAACTGTTTTCACTCTTTTCGCCGGCGCCATCTTGGGATATTGCTACAAACTCCTGCAAAGCACCAACAATATTTATATCAATACCAATAATACTGCCGTATTAAAAATGTTTTGAACAACATTTTGTCACTGACATAGGTTTTGAGTTCCCCGAATAGCCCTATTTGTCAAATTATTCCAAGCGCGCTCTTGCATTCTAGTTTTTTGAGATCCTTCCTTTTAATTGCCTAGTTTTTTGAGATCCTTCCTTTTAATTGCCTAGTTTTTTGAGATCCTTCCTTTTAATTGCCTCAACTTGCTTAATTAATAGGCATCCCGAACAAGGAGAGACACTTTGGAGTCTTGAAACCATAGGTATTTCCTCAGGGAAAAAAACCACCGACTTCATTAGGGACAGGTTTGAGGAAAGTGCAAAGCGTCTTCCGGTTGGTAGATCCCAGGTTGAGCTCCCATTCAACAGATATATCCAAGATTTGGATTCAAATTGGTCCTCAGCGATCAATCAACTGGCTGCCACTTTAAAAAAGTTCGATGGGTCTGAAGTTAATCAAAAGCGTTATGATGACGCGACGACAGCCTACCTAGACGACAACCATGCAGAAATCGTCCCTGCGTCCGAGATTGAAAAGAAACAGGTCTATTACATCCCGCATCATCCTGTGGAGACCACAAAGTTTCGCATTGTATTCAACGCTTCCTTGGCCAGGAAAGATTTTAAAACACTTAACGACTGCCTATACCCTGGGCCGTCGTTAAATCCTGATATTTCAGTAGTTCTGCTTTCGTTTCGTCTGGTTACAGTAGTTTGTCTCGGCGACATCAGACAGGCTTTCTTTCAGGTGGCCATCGCTCCAGAGCACAGAGATTGGTTAAGATTCTTATGGGTTAACAAACGTTATTTTGAGGGTCCTTACAGTTGGACTAATGTCTGAAATTATTTGCAAGTAATGAGGATGACTATAGTTCCATTTGGAGTAATCGCATCTCCATTAGAAAACAGGCTGCTGACCACGCTGAGGAGTTTCCTCGTGAAGCTGAAGCGTTGGACAATGGAATTTATGTTGATGACTTGACATCTGGAACGGATGATGAAGATGGAGCAGTCACTCAATGCGAAAATTTGCAAATAATTCTAGGCAAAGCTAAAATGCCGTTAGTCAAGTGGGTGACTAACAGTCCTCAGGTCCATGAGGCACTGCAAAAGAAAGATTTCCACATGAGAAGTGAACCGTTTGAAGGAACATTCCAAAGAACTCCCAAGCAATTTAATGTTGTCAATTTCAGCAGACACCATCGTTTTCCAACGAGATGCTGATGAAAAGATTCCTCGTTCTAAATGAGATGTTTTATCAAGTGTTGCCGAGATATTTGACCCTCTGGGTCTTCTCGCACCTGTCATAATGACGGGAAAGCTGATGTTGCAAAGGCTCTGGGCACTAAAATTGGGCTGGGATGAAGACATTCCAGAAAAAGAGCAAGTTGAGTTCAGCAACTAGAACATGTGGAGATTGTTGTTTTGCCAAGAAACATGTTTCTGTTATTGTCATTAAGTTACATCGCGCTCATTGTAAAACTTTAGTTGTCAACGCGACGCGCACTTCTCTGTATTGCACATTTATGAGCGACATGTAAATAAACCTTTGTCTTGGTAGCAGAGGATGGTTTCGCCACCGGTAACAAACCATTCGTAACATTTTCGTGCTTTTTTCGTGCCCGACGAGTCCCGCTCGCACTCCGAGTGCGCTACGCAGGATTTTTGAATCGTTTGGATGACACGAAGTAGATTCGCACACCGTGTGCGCAACGTGGGAGCTGCTGGACGCAGCGAGAGGTCGAAGTACGACCTTCTGAACGAGGAATTGCAGCCAAGTAGCCACAGAATTTACCGTTTGACCTTCCGAACGCCGCCAAGGACAAAATGCACGTTTTTGGCACTCCGAGTGCGCTCCGATAGAAAATGCAACGAGTTTCATCGTGGGATTTGTGCTCCGCCTAGTCTTAATTAGTTATTAATTGTCGCAATACCCTTTGTTAATATTAAGGTTTTTGTTTGGGCCACTTAGTATCTTCAGTCACCCTTCAGCCAGTCAGCCAAGTAAATGTCGTATTTCGATTGTGCATTTTGCATCTACTGGGACGATCCGCGGACAAGGTCCCGATCGATGATCCCTGCTGGTGCACAATTCGAGTTAGTGTCCTGCTTATCAGGATTGCCAGGGTAGAGTGTGCATTTTTCGCCTCTAGGTTTAAGTTTTTGTGCATTGTGTATTTTCGAGTGTGTTTTCGAGTTTGGGTGTTTATCTCGTGCACCGAAAAAGTGAAAAGTGTGTCGGAAGAGTGCGAATCGAGCCGAAAAAAATGGAAGTTTCGAAATCGGGCAATTATCATCGTTACGGACAGTTGGTGAGGAAGCTGAACGGGACCAACTACGAGAGTTGGTCCGTCCAAATGCAGCTACTTCTTGAGCAGCAGGGGACGTGGTCCCATGTTATAAGAACTGAGCCCGCTCTTTTGGCAACAGTAACTCCGTAGGAAAAACGGGAATTTCAGACCAGAGTCGAAAGCCCACTCAACTATTTGTCTCGGATGCTGCGAGGCGCAGCAAGTGGTCGCTGTGGCTAAGAATCGGAAAATATTGACAATTCCGGAGCATTTTTCACCAAAGGCAGATGGCAACGTGGAAACCAACGTAGTGGTTCCTCGAGACAGCCAATGGTTTGCTGCAACTGTGGTGGATCTAATCATTTTGCCTGCGATTGTCCTAAACAAGGTGGTGCAAAGTCAGGAACAATACGTTTTCCATCGCACATTTCCAGTTTTGGTAGCAGAGGGTGGTCTGAAGCAGAGACGAGCGAGGAAGCAATATCGACAATAGAGGGCGCAACCGACGACAACCAGACAAGATGGTGGCGAAGGTGTTCTCCGATACCGCCAAAACATTTCAGCACGGCAGGTTAGAGATTAGCTCATGGAGCCAGATGGTGGCACACGACAACATTCAGATGCTTCTGAGCGATCAGGGCGTCTCTTGGGTGTTGTTTGCCACGCCTCGCTCCCCTTGGTGGGGTAGGGGGGGGGTAGGGGTTCTGGAACGCCTTGTGCGCTCCGTGAAGGATAAGCTACGCCGCTTGTTCGGTCGCCGTTTGGTGGATCTGGAGACGCTCCAGACAAGCGTCTTGGAGGTTGCCTTCGTGTTAAATTGAGGCCGTTGTCCTACGTGCCCGACTCCGGTCACATCCTCTCGCCGGAGAACTTCCTGACCGGCGGAATGCCAAAAATCCTCCTAAACAAGAAAATAGAAGCGATCAAACGTAAAGATCTTAAAAGACTGGAAAGAAAACCATGCAAGCTCACATTTCGGTTTTGGGAGCTTTGGAAGCAGAGCTACCTCAAACAGCTCCGAAACATGTACGAAGTGCATGGACACCCTGGTTACCAGAATCTTAAAGTTGGACAAATCGTCCTGATGGAACACGCGGGGAAAAAAACCCTTATTTCTGGCCGCTGGCATGTTCTCCCTTCGCGGCACTAGTACCTTGCATCTTTTCTCCGGCGCAGCATTGTTGCAAGCAACGTGGAAGTTGTTGTGTTTTTTCAAGGAGAATAAACGTAAATTTGTCTTTCTTTTCCGAAATGGATATCTTCATTTGTGTCAGCATGTGTGAGTAGGTTCGAGCTCAGCGCTTCCGGGCTGTCGGGCTCGTGTGCTATTTGACCACGGGACTTGTGTTTAAACGCGTGACAACTGCTTTTCTGTTCAGTTCTGGCTTCTTCCACCTTTCCGGCACCGTGGGTGATTTCCACTATGCGATCGAGCTCCTGTGCGGCGAGTTGCCACTGTGCACTCAAGTTACATGATGGCAGCGCCATCAGCTACAGCTAGCATCCAAGTACCAACAATGTGGCAGCTAATATTTTAGTCATAATCACAGCACTGTCATCCAACTCAAATAGACAAAGGTATAAGAGCTTTTGTTTCAATGGGGGCAAACCCGCAAAAGCTCTGCCACGTGGTGGCACCACTGTAACATGAGCCCAACTCGGTTAATATTATTTGACAATTTAGCAGGTTTATTCACGTTGCATAAACGTTCAGGAATCTGCTGGTACATAAGTGGGGTGAATGGAAAGTACACTTCACTACTTTCCAATCACACTATGGTTATCACTTTGACAAAACTTTCCTCGCATGCACCTCTTGTGGTACAACCAGAGGAATTTCATTTACCGGGAAGATCAGCCATGTGGTTTTGATGACAGCATCATGCTTATGTGGTGTATATTGTTCGAGTTTGCCATTGTCGAGGTCAGCTAAACATTAATATTTCGAAGTTCGACATGGAGGAAGAAGCACCAACAGGGAACCAGTATTTGGATATACTTATGGAAGTATACCCCAACTTATACATTGACTCAGTGATGTACCTGCAAATGGCAGAAGATGAGAGACTGGCTCAACAAGTGTCGGAATGGTTGAAAAGCAACTTGTGTAATTCGAAATCGTGGCTGCGGAAATGCCGAATCATGGCGGCTCGAGCCCCGCAGGATGCAATAGATCCCAAAATTGAGAACTATGCCCAGCTGTTAGAAAAGGCCTCAGCAATAACCGAGGTGTGGCTGCACGCTCAATATGGTCCGGATGGATTCACTCGTATATTTTTGAATGAAAGTTACCATGCGGACGATTGCAGTTCGGCGATACGTTACTAGGGTTTTTTTTTTGTTTTTTTTTTTTTAAACGTTGATTGTAGTTTTCTTAGTTTAAATATAGTATATACATTAATATTTCGGAGTTTGAGTTAACCTCTCAGCATCAACATGGAACAGCTGCCTTTGAAGTAAATAGCAAACTCTATGCGCATGAACTGTTACCAATTGTCGCAACCTAAACCCATCTGCATCAAAGAACCCAGAATATGACAGGTTGTGCATCAAGCTTCCTGATGTTGATTTCCAGGGCCCTTACAAGAGCTTTTAGTCATTGTTGAGTCAAATGTGCAGGAAAGCTATTCCTAAGTTACCAGATCTCAATTCGTTTTATGAGTTCATGGAGACGCAACGTGCTACGGCAAACCCTGACCCTGACCACCATCATGTCCCCAATTGTTGTTGGCACTTCAAGCCAGGAATGTATACAGCCTTGGAGACAGCTTTTCCTACCAGCAACATCGTTCACTGCTGTTTCCATTACTGTGAGGCGATTCGGCGAAAAGCGATGCAACTTGGACTGCAGCCTTTCTGCAGTTTGGACGTGTATGTTTGGACGGTGGTTTATTTGGTCATGGCACTTCCTTATCTGCCAGCTGCTAAAGTCGAGATTGGTTTCCAAGTTGTTGAGTGCTATTAGAGCTCAGCAGGTCTGACAGCACGTGTTGGAGAACTAATGACTAACTTTTTCAGTTACTTCCGCGAGCAATGGCTGCTGGAGGTGACTGCCACCCGCTTCAGTGTGTTCGAGCTGCCGCACCACACTAACAACAGCTTAGAATCCTGACACTCCTCTTTGTCAAACACATTGGGGAACCACACATTGCCTGCTAACTTCGAAACAGGTTTTGCTTGCAGAATGATCAGTGCATAAGTTTCATGGTGCGCTTCAGAGAAAGACGGCTGACAGAGCTCGATTTTTTGAAGGCTATTGCGTACCGTGTGACGACAATGGCTGGGGGATTTCGCTTGGCTAGTGATGGTGAGGACATTCCGTATGAGTTGTTGGCTGCACCAGTAGTAAAACCGCATATCCCAGTTGTGAATGTGACTGAATGAGCTGAGGCAACCGCCTGCGCAACATCGACGGACCAGTAGGAACCTGTGGCGCCAGTGGTCCAACCGCCCACACCAGCAGCTGATGAGGACTATGTGGTCATGCCCGATGAGTGAGCCAATATCGGGAAACGACAGCATTTGCGCACCATTGCCCGACTACCCATGGAGTTTGACCGAAGTGTTGGTTTATTGTGTATGTAAATGTATTCTCCAATCTGTTGTCATGTGTATGATTTGAAAGAAGCCAAGATGGACGTCACAGACTAGAACACCGCATCGTCCATCACGTTTTGAATCGAACAGGGACAGGTGATTTTTAGGAAGTATGGGTTTTCGAAAAACCTGTATGTATTTCCGGACACACAACCGATATAAGAAGTGATGCTTTGTGTTTTTATTCCTTTTCTAGTGCCGCTGATCACGGCATCCATATTTCTAACCACCAATCTCGAACCACGCGCCAATCGTACGTGCTAGAGGTAATACAAAATGATCGAATTAGATTTCAAATACATATTCAGGATTATAGTATCTTATATTTTACAGCTTCCCACCTGGTTACACGTTCATCAGCCTCAACTTACTGGATTTGTCAGATATGTTTGGCCATTTTTGATAATTATTTACAAAGTTCACCCATATTGAATACATTACATCTTGTTTCAGGTTTCTCATCCAGATCCCGCACCAGGCAGGGCTGTATTCTCTTCATTCAACTAACCAGGTATTCTAAGTAATTTATTAGTTTATTATGCGATCACTGTTGGTTCGCAACAGTACATTGCTCAAATTTCTGTTTGTATAGAGATGAAGGGTACCCATTGAGAAGGCAATTAATGAGACCATACTCCAACTCTACTCTCACAGATGAACAAAAAATGTTAAATCAGTTAATGTCACCTCTCAGAAAGACTGTTGAATGAAGCTTCGAAAAAATAGTGCAGCAGTTTGCATTTGTAGACTTTTCAAAAAATCATAAATTATTTTTACAACCAGTGGAAATGTACTACTTAGTAGCAACTCTTCTTACCAATGCAATTTTGTTGACTATTTTGCAAAATATTTTTTTAATGGACCACAAGCATGGGTTATGTGTAACCATCATTTTCCACATGGAAATATTCAGACCAATATGTGTGTAGAGAGTTTTCACAACCGTTTGAAAACTTTACTGCAAATTGATGTTTCTAACTGTAGTGTTTTTGTATGTTGGTTAGCACAAAAAACCGCACAAAGTAAACTATTGCTAGAACACTTCAATACACAGGATTTTCATTAAGCAATTTATAAACCTCTAGTCACAAATTGCTTAAAAAGAAATGTTGTTTCAAATGAGGACTGTGGCATGTGTACAAAATCTGATTATTTAATAAATAGTAATGCTGACCACGATGATTGAGTAAGTTGTGATCAATGTAGTTAATGGTTTCATTGTATTTGCGTAAATTTAAATATAGAGGTAGCAAA
>JAQIXU010002931.1:0-10402 GCA_034701245.1 Strigamia transsilvanica
GACACCTCCTGGTTACACTTTTTGAATGGCTAAGAAGATCTTGAGTTTGTGTTCCTGTGTGTATAATATTCCGATTTCATTCCAATTTCATTTCCATTTCATTATTCATTATTATCAAAATGTATTTTTGTGTAGTAAATCCATGTGTGCCTTTTTAACCTATGTAACCAGTGTATAATTATTAATCAGCCCCTAGACATTAACTGGCCATAGAGTTTAAGTTTCTTATGGCATCTCGACGGCGTTTAAGCAAAACCCGGATTGCCGCAAACTGTATACCATTTTGATATAAGACCTTAGCTGTTTAGGTATAATTTTCAGGTCCATAAATTAAAGTGCTGTTTAGGTACAATTTTCAGGTCCATAAATTAAAGCGCTGTCTAGGTTTTTTTTTTTAGTTTGCTACTAAGTTTATAGGGGGTGCATGTGCAGACATATCTTTTTGAATAGCTAATTGCCAGTGTGGTCTGCTGATGAAGATTAGAAGCTGTTCGATGACGCTGTCAGTTTTAAAAAATTACAGGAGGGGGAGTAGTTGCCATCGTTCCCTCTAGCTTTGCCACTGGAACTATTATGCCACATCTGGGTAAATTAAAAATTTATTAAAATTTAAATCTGAATGAAATTACAGTTTTCTTGTGTTTTCTTTAATTCGCAAAAGTTGTGACACAGAGCACACTGGAAAACATGGTCGTGTACACGTGTGGCGATCCGCGTTTTCAATGCCATCGAAATATCACAAAGGGTGTTATATTCTTTGTGGCCCAATTAATTATCTACGGGTTTTTATGATGATAAGATAAAGACGTGTTTGATTTATCTCCTGATTAGGACTAAGAATAAGGCCAACACAAATCCACGCAATGAAAACGTGGCAGGAACGCCAACAAAGAAACTCACGGTCTTCGCAATCGCATCACTGGATTCCGGAGTGGCTCCCCGGTGGTCCTGGAAAAGGTGGAAAGACTCAGGTTACGCCAAAGCTTAATTTGAGAATACCGGTCGCTGGTCTTGTAAAATTTACAAGAATAGCCAGACTATCGATGTCTCCAAATAACACAAAATCAGTGATAATGCAGTGTTAATCGTTTGGAGGTTGAATCAAGAGTGAGGAAATTGAGTTGGCCCAGGCCAGAAATAGGCGCGGGACATCTGCGCACAACTTCTTGTTTGTTTAATTCCAATGGATTCTGTGCATTGCTGCAAGAATCCGAAGAATCGCTGCAGCCAGGGCGTGGGTCCTGGATGTGGAGGGTGCGAGATATTGCAGCCGGCATGTGGCACTTGTAATATCTCAAGAGCTGGATGTAAGAAAAAGGAGAAATATTGTGCACACTCGAATCTATAATTAAATAAATCCAACGTCACCACACATGAAACCTCTCAATTTTATATTTTTTGTTGATGTTTTGTTGCGTGTAGGTTCTTGACCTTTTATTGACATTTTAAGCTCAATAAAGCCGAGTGAAGTATGTTATACTTAGTCCCTTAAAGTCTATCTACAAGAAAACAAGAGCATGATGCTTCAAGAAATTTCGAAGTTTTCCATTTCTTCTCATGTTTCTTTAAAACGGATCAAATTTCAGATTAAATTGGGGATGTATAAATTGTCAATGTCTTCAGGGGTAACCACGAGGAGGTAGAGAGTTGGATTTTATCGGCAAATGCTGTGTAGGGGTACATGTATAAAAACTTATTTGTGATTGATTGTCGAAGTGATGTCATGCATTTCAATGGCAATGGTGTTATCGGGTTTTGAAATGGAAGTAGTTAGTGGTTTTTCGGCGAACCCAACAACTTGTGGATCGAATTCCGGTTAGGAATTTTAGAAAGATTTTTCTTCAACAGAGAAAACTTGACAGTCAATAAATGAGTTTTAGAAAGTAAAAAAAAATTTATTAGATGTTCTTAACAGATGATGAGTCAATCTAAAGTGATTGGATAAGGTTTCATCGAAGAAGAAGATAACTGGTTGTGTGATGGGATTAGTCGTCATCCAATCAGCATTGCTAAAGTAACTTGACTTGGTAATTTTCCAGCATGCTGAAATCCAATTTGCTGACTAGTCATTTTGCTGCCAAGTTGCAGACAAATTGCTCCGACAATTACTCGACACTGATTTGCTGGATTGCTGGCGTAGTTCCCTTTTACATTGGGTGTTTATATTTTAGCATATTCTTTAATATTGTTGATAAGAGATGTTTAAATTACATTATTTTAGCTAAGAATAGCCATTTTGTCTTTGAATAAAATGTCTTCAGTTACCCACTGAAGAAGGCCCGAAAGGGCCGAAAACGTTTTGGGTGTTAAGTGATAACATTTTACGTATACTTTACCAATGTCAAAAACAAGGAGTTAGAAACATGTAGATGGCCCTGCAAGTGGTTAATCCCAACCACTTGGCACTGTATTGATCAACTAGCGAATAATCAGAATCTTTATTGTTCTTCCACGAAAACTCGTAACGTACTTCCGAAGACATTTTTGACACTTGTATGTTATTGCTTTTCTCATTTTGATGTGCGTTGTAAAATTTTATTTCCAAATAATCTTCCTTGAACTGCTGCCATCACTTTAAGCATATCAGTTTGAACTATGGTAATACCGACTAGCAGTGTTGGGGTTGCAGACCGGCGATAGCTCCGTTATTGACGCGAATTTTAGGGCATGCCACTAAACAGCAAGTTTGAGCAAACTGCCCTTAAGTTGCATTTTTAACCCTCAGATAAGCAAGGCTTGAAGACAACAGATTGGATGTCCACTGTATGCTGGTAATTGAAATTGTGACCAATTTCATGTTTTGGCATTAAGTGAAACTCTAGACATCAACAGGTGATAATGTAGCCTTGTCTTTAGTGATCGTGACAAACCATGAAATTACTTACAATTTCAATTGCCAGTATACAGTGGACATCCAGTTTTTTTGAAAACGACTGTACCTATTTGGGTGCACAATAATTGAATCTTGGGAGAACAAAGCGAAAGCACTAAGTGTGTTTTTGGAAATTGACACACATGGTGTTGCTGAACCAAACATGATCACATGATCACTTGCATTTGACCAAATGCTGTCTACTGGTAAAACCTGGAAGTACTAAGTAGACACACTTTTGATAAAATTAGGAGAAACCAACTTAAAGTTATGCTGGCATTTCTAAGGGGTAGAAATTTCAATGTTATACAACATTGAGATATGTAGCACGTCAAAACAGCGCGCGTCAAAACAGCATGCCGTCAAAATAATTGTTGTGACCCAAATGGTCACAAGAAATATTGTTATGATTTTTATGTGAAAATTTCACGAAACAATAGTCGTAACCAACCATTGCTTTAACAGAGTTAAATTAGTTAGCTAATTCAAGAAAATTGGATTTACCAATTAACCACTGAATTCCGACCATATACCCCTTAACCATCCTAGACCACGTAAACAGACCAACCGAGAAGAAGTCTATCTTATTTGGCTTATTCCAACTAAAATAGCATCTCATTGTATCCGCTGATACAAACCCGAAGACCACACCGTAGAAGATAAATTAAATATTAAAATTAATTTGTATTAACGATAATAAAATCTATTAATATTAACATTATAAAACGTCTCCTAATTTTGATTCCTTTAGCAACGCAGGTATAAATTACTCAACTATTTCCACAGCAAGTCGGATTACGGCAAGGTGGGGTTAGTTTAGGTTAGTTTGGGTTAGTGTAGGTTAGGTTAGGCTGTTTTGGAGGCGCGCTGTTTTGATGCTGCGCTGTTTTGACGCGCGCTGTTTTTTGCTGCGCTTTTATGGCGTGGAACCCATTGAGATAAATAAATAATGCACAGAATACTCCAAATGGTTTTCAAGACAAACTTTACGATTGTGCAAACAAAGTAGGAAACTTTCAGCAAAATATAAAAAACAGAAAAAAAAAGTTTTCTTTTTCAACACGAGAGTTGTACCCAAAAAGGTAGTCTATATTAATGCCCCTTTGAGGTTTAAGAACCTAATGACTGCTAGATGGCGCTGTCGTATAACGACATGAACCTAATGACTGCTAGATGGTGCTGTCAACTAGAATTGTATTTTATAAATCAATGATTGATGCATATCCTGGATGAGTTTCTGTTAGCAATAATTGTTTGATTTGTCTGTTGTCATCAAAGATGAGAGTGTGTACTTTGCATCAAATTTTGATGTTTATTCCATTGGTAATTTATCCTAAGTTTGTCCCACAATTGATTGGCTTTCTCAATCCCACTTCAATCCCATACAGTATTGAGCATCCGTGTGATGGAATGGAAAGAAAAGTAAGAAGTCATCATCCTATTTCTGCAGCGTCATGATTCAGAGATATTCTTCAAGACTATCTCCAAATATTACCAAAAAAATATTGATTTGTCTCCTCAAACATTAAAAGCCGTCAATAAGAAAAATGGAGGCAAAACAAAGTATTGGTCATGGAAGTTTCTGTAATATTCTTTACTTGACAAGAATTCTAACCACGTGGTCAGCATATTGGTCACAGATATGTTGCTTCAGAAAAAGGGTAGCAATACGATTATTCCTCAGGTCGAATGGTCAGGTCAATATCTATTAATTTTTTCAAGGTTTACGGTTGTTTGGCGGTCGTTTTACACAGAAAGAGACATAGAAATAAACCAGGGCCAGTGGCGTACAAAGGGAAATACATGAACGATAATTAGTCATCTGATCAATCGGAGCAGGGATGACATTTCCATTTTGAATTGTGATTTCCAATTAGAAGATGTGGATTCTGCTTTGGTTTAGGAGTACGGTGCTGCAGAGTTCTGATGGTGATATCAAAGCTGTAAATATGGAGGGTGCTGACAAGTCTGGTGATTTGTTGACTAGGTCGATCAATACTGTTAATTTCCCAAGAGCTTCTGATACAATGCCGATCGGCAGCACAGCCCCATGGGTAAGAGGCGTTCTTCAAAGGGAGATTTCAGCGCCCCCACAAAAAGAGGCAGCTTTGTTCAAAGTTATATTTCACCGCTCAGAAATTTACTATGGTGCCCACCTAATCAACCACTGACTAATTTGAAAGAACTGATATGTCATCAGTCAAGTTTAAAGTTATTAGTGTTTTGAACATGAAGATCTGTTGTGCTCAACAAATGGTGCTCTGGAAGTTTGCAGTTGAGAGTTCACCATGTTTTGCATATTCTTATAATTATTGCAATAATCTGGCTTTCTATCATTGCAAATGAAAGATTAGACAGATTTTAATTTCTGCAATTGTTTTCTTGAAAGGGTTAAATGAGAACACATTTGACAGTTATTGTGAGCGCATGCACTTTAGTTGTTGAGATTATGTGGTTTCTAATGCAGATTCAGTTCACTACTCCATGAAAAGAACTGAATTGCAAGTGGCAGTTTCACAACTCAAGTGTGGCCTTATTGGGCTTAACTGGTTTGGCACAAGTTTAAAACTACTTTACATATATAATTGTGTATCAATAAAATCCTGGCTTTGCTCCCAGACTAGTTTGGTGCAATTCTGGATGCAAAATATTGCAAGTAAAGAGTTTTTTAGATATTGATTCTATCAAAAAACATCAATATAAAAACAGCAATCAACAGGCAAATAGGACAATTGAATTATTGGGAATAATAAATCTCAATTTTGGTTTCATTTTTATTATGTCAAGATTAATTAAATAAAGGAAAAAAGTGACAATGGTTTCATGTAATTAAGGAGTTTTATGAGGCATTGTTGTTTCTGACAGACACTTTAATGAAATTTCCCAGGCATAAAGCCATCAACATTGTTGTCAACAAGTGGGGATTTTAAACACCTATAATCAGCTGCAATATATTTTTCACTTATTAAATTTTAACTTTGAGAAAAAAGTAAATATTTATTAGTGGTTGTATATTTATAGCTTCATATCTAACACCTAATAATTAATGTTGTGCAGGAAAGCAGAGTTTGTACTTCTTCGAGAGATAAGGCTTTTGATATATAGTGGGTCTTAATGACAAGAAACAATATTGCTCACAATGTAATGTGTGTGCACAAGTGTGAGGGATTGAAGGAACTTGTTAGCACTCACTCATTCATGACACTTTTTTTTGGCAAGCAAGAAAATGAGAAAAAAGAGAAGAAAAAATTTGTTGGAAAAGTGCCTTAATGGACCATCCCTTTTTCTTTTTTTATATTCAACAATAGCTGACAAATGTCCTACAAGCAAAAATAAAAAAAAAATTGGTGAGATTGAAGAAAGAAAATTGAGTTTTTTTTTAGACAAGCTTCGAAGAATGTGACCACAAAATTACCACACAAAAAAATGACCATAAGATGTAAAAACCATTTTCGATCAAAATCAGAGTTCTCATTCAGTCGCGTGGAGATGTACTAGCTATAGTGTACCCAAGGGTAAGCTGCGAGGAGGTAGAGAGTTGGATTTTATCACCCCATGAGGAATAGAGGATGAAAAAGTTGTGACAATTTGTCGTTGCTGGCTTTTCGCAATATGGTTTATTGTGCTCGGATATTCCTGAGCGGGTTAGAATGTTGTATGGATTTGCATGTGCGAACCATGTGGAGTTACTACCGGCTTCGCTGAAAACTCAGCTGCAGATTTGTTGTCACACAGGTCACAACAATTGAAGTGTTTACAGCATGTTGTAATGACGTCACCTTTTGTATGGATATTTCATGACACATCAACAATATTCCTTCTGGAATCAGCATAATTGGCTAAAGTAATTTCACCTGCACATCCAAGTTGTGTCTTTCAACATAAGCATTAATTTCTTCAACGGCTGAATAGTCCAAACCATAACATTGATTTAGCACTATCGTTTTCAAAGGA
This sequence comes from Strigamia transsilvanica, assembly GCA_034701245.1. Taxonomy (NCBI): domain Eukaryota; kingdom Metazoa; phylum Arthropoda; class Chilopoda; order Geophilomorpha; family Linotaeniidae; genus Strigamia; species Strigamia transsilvanica. Next base: position 6,827 of record JAQIXU010002931.1, read on the forward strand.
CTTTGTATTTGTATCAATGTCATGACCAAACTCTCAGTGATCGATTGGCAACAACTAAATCTTAAAACCCTCAGCGTTTTCAATTCCAACAGTTGTAAAATCGAACTGTCGTCAAGTGTTTGACAATTAAAAAAATATAAATGTTCCAAGTGCTGGTTAGCACAGTCTTGTAAATACACAGCACCATTATCAATGCCACATAAATTCAATTTCAACTCCCGTAACATTGGACATTAGTGAACAACGAGAGAAATATTCACTGCTGTAACATTGCATAAATATAAACTGGTCAGTGTGGGACTACACAGTTCCAAGACAAAATTAGACCCGAGATGTATCTTATCTAAACATGGAAAACAGCTGTTCAGAAATATGATGTCGTGGTCTTTGAATTTTCTTGTTGCGGGTGATGTTGATAAGGAATAAACGCGCAAAGTTTCGTTTAAATTGAACTGTTCTTTTAGCTTGGTAAACAATTAAACTTCGGAACAAGCCGTCGATATACTTCCTCGGTAAATATGGATGGTTGATCCACTAATTCGTGGTTTAAACGTTCAAAATTGGCGGTCACAACATCCAGGCACAACGCTTCCAAACTCGGAGGTGATTTCTTGTAGGGCATCTCGACACACGGTTCGATGATATGATTAGATATGGTTAAAGGTTCGTGAACTTTGTACCTGCAGCTGGGTGATACGTAGCCCATGCGTCCTGGACGTTTTTCGAACGTTTTAGGTCCACATGCCTTATAGGAAAGTCGTTTCGAGTCTGGGAAAACTGTGTGTAGATACGATGGCCACCAATTTCGAAGCGTTGAAACACGAATTAGTGAACCAACCATTCGCATTTATCGAGAAGATATACGAAGAAATGTGTCGTCAATTTAAACATTCCAATGGATGTTTACCTTCAGCCATTTTCATTCATCCCGCTACGAAATCACTACAGAATTTGCACATGTTTGATATGCCCATGGATCTTTTATTGGACAAAATAGGCCAAGTTTGTAAAAACCTTGTGGACATAAACTTCGGTCCTGAAATTCCTTCACAATCTCTAATCAATCTTTTGCCAAATTTACCACAACTTCAACGTTTGTGCTTGAACGGCGTCGAATGCACGGATCAAGTCGTAGCTGCAATCGGTGAAAATTGTCGACAATTGACGCATCTCGATTTGAACTTTTGCGTTAAAGTTACAGATGCTGGGGTACGTTCTTTACGCAATTGCACGAAACTAACGTTTTTGGATATCTCTGGTACCGGAGTCACAGCCGAAACGTGTTTATTCATTCTAAACCAACTGCCACTTTTGAAAACCTTTGAAAATAACTGCTGGGAGCACGAATTGTTCGATCTCTTGAAACAACATTCAAGGAAAACATCGCGAACTTATTTATTGGAGGAAATGACTCACGAGATGATTGAAATCACACCGGATGATATCACGTTTCTGAATACTAGTTTACCAAATTTACGTTGTTTGTGTGTTTGTTTTAGTAGGAATTTGGATTCTCTCTTGACTTTGTGCGGCAACGACATAATGCAAGGACTGACCAGTCTGTATGTGTCCAGTAATCCACTGGTCGATGTTTCGCTTATTGTTCGCTCTTGTCCAATGTTGAAGACTTTGGGATTGTATTCTTGTGGTATTTCAAATTGTGTGTATTCAGAAGAGTGTGGTGAGTCGAATATAGAAATGTTGTACATTTATAATTGTGATGATTTAGTTTTAGAACTTGTTCAATTGAAAGTGTTTAGAAATCTGAAACACATAGTATTTGATGAGTGTCAATCAATTAATCTAAGCTTGATCATGAAATTAATGGAATTAGAAAGTCCATTGGAAGTGTTAACTTTGGAGGATTGTTATGGCGTTGATTATTCAGATTATGAAGAAATTACAACGTATGTTAAAAGTAATAACTTGAATTTGCAAGTAAAAGTTTCTTCTGTGTCGTGACCCTAGTGGTCACAAGAAAGGTCGAAGTTATTTTATTTAATAATTTTGTATGTTTTAACAGTGTGAATAAATCATGTTTAGTTCATCCAAATATTTTCTGTTTATTTAATCTTGAATGTGTAAAAAGTATACATTCCCCCTTTCTTAATCCCCTCATTAAGAATGTCCCCCCCTTTCTTGACCCAGTTTCCAAGAAGAGTGGTCAGATGATTATTTGTGAGCAAATCAGAATGACTCAGATTAATCCCTAATCTATATCACATGACATTCCCTATATAAACTTTGACAAAAATAGTTGAGATTGAAGTTGAAAGTAAATGGGTAAACAAAGGGTTTTTACTAAAAATTCAAAAAAAAAAACAACTTTGATACTGATATTTTTTTATTGTTTGTTATGATGTGAAGCAAAAGACCATATTATCACCTTGTTTTTAAAACAAAATTATACGAAAGGATTGTTGGTACAAACAAGAAAAACCATTTGTGATGCAAAGTGTTTGATAATTAAAAATTTATTATTTTATGCATCTAAACTTCATTAAAAAAAAAAATAAAAAAAAAAAAAAAAACAGGTCAATTTTTCTACAAATTAATAATTTTAATAAAATAAATACAATGAAAAATATATAAATAATATGCCAACATTTGTTTAAAATCCCATGTTTAAATCCAAATTATTACTTTTAACAAAAGTTATGATTTCTTTTCGAGCCAAATCGTCAAGGCCATTATGATCCTGTATGATTAGCACTTTCAATGGATTGTGCAGCTCTATCAATCCCATGATTGTGCTAAGTCTAATTATCCGAAAACCTGCATACATTAAATGCTTCAGATTTCCAAACGCTTTTAATCGAACTAGTTCTAACAGAAAATGATCGGTATCCAGCACACAACCATTAATCCGCAACACTTCTATGCTCAGAATCATGATCCGTTCCAGTAACAAATGTGCACCAATCCAAATTCAGCTCTTGCAACATCGGACAGGAGCGAGCAACGAGTGAAACATCGACTCCCTCAATATTAGTCAGATGTAGACAGGTCAGTTGCTGCATTAAGTCTTGGTTGCGCAGTGCCAAGAGCGAATTCAAACATCCATTATATTCAATAGATAAACTCCGTAAGTTTGGTAAACTATTTTTTAGATTCATGATGACCAGTTCGCTAGATATCTCGCGTTACAATTCCTCCAATGCATAAATCCGCGATGTATATCTTAAATGTTCTAAAAACAGACGAAATAATTTGCCCCACCATTGATCGCATCGAAAGACTTTCAATCGGGGCAGTTGGTTTAAAATGAATAAACACGTCACGGATTTGACTACATTACCAGAGATATCCAAAAACGTTAGTTTTGTGCAAGTAGTTAGTGATCGAATCCCCGCATCTGTAACTTGATGGCTACAAAGCAAACCGAGATGCATAGTTTACACGATAGTATTTGGATCGCAATGAGTTGTGGTGAATGACAATGTCATTGGAATCGCCAACCAACACTTCCTATTCACTTGTGTTAACAGAATTTTGATAACCCTTAAGTGAAACACCTTGTATAGCGAACTAATTCCTTATATTCGATATAAGGAATTAGTTCGCTATATCGGATAT
>JAQIXU010002932.1:0-10400 GCA_034701245.1 Strigamia transsilvanica
AAACAGTGAATATCGAGTATTTAATGCTTAAAACAGTGAATATCGAGTATTTAATGCTTAAAAACAGTGAATATCGAGTATTTGCTGCTTAAAAAGGCAAAATACTGAAAAATGTTCCTCTTAAAATCACTAAATATTGAATATTTGTAAATTTAACGCAATAATTACATTTCATTGACAACAAAAAAAGCAAAAAATTCCGTTTTAATTGACTCCTTTCTCACGAATTTCAATCAATTTTGCAGACTCCGACTTTGGAATCACTGGATGCCCGGAGCACGCAACTGAACGAACACATAATGCAGCTGCTATGTCGCACCCTGCGAGCCGGATCCAACTTGACGACGCTCCACCTGGAGAATTGCAATATCACGGGCAGGAGCTGCACGGTGCTAAGTAAAAACCAGTCGAGCGATTCACGCGACTAACGTTAATCGGTTTAATTGCTCCTAACTCTGCAGTGAACGCGCTCAAAGTGAATTCGTCTCTGAGCGAATTGTATTTGGCGGACAACAAACTTAATTCGACAGACGCGATCCAGATTGGAAACTTGCTCCGGTCTAACGCCAGACTGAAACATCTGGACCTACGCTGCAATCATGTTTTGGTAAAAAATAATAATAATAATTAATTATTTTATTTTATTTATTTATTTATTTATTTTTAGGATTCCGGGATTGCCCATATTGTGGACGGTTTGAACGACCAATCGATAGGACCGGGTGAAGGATTGGAAACCCTCATTTTATGGTCCAATCAGTTGACGTTTTGTTCAACAGCTCATCTCGCTAAAGTTGTGGTAAAATGTCTTTTTGAAAAGTCATTATTGCACTTTAAGCGCCTAAAAAGGTCAATTTTTGCATCCTCAAGTTCAGTTTTATAATGATAGGTCCATTTTTTGCATGTCAAAGGTCATTTTTGCATCTAAAGAGTCATTTGGATTGAATTGGCTTAATTAATCGCCACCACAGTGTTTTGTTTTTGTTAATTTTGAGTGTTTTAGTGTTTTTATTAAATTATTTCTTGTAGGTAAAATGCAGGAGTTTGCTGACATTGAACATTGGTAGTAACAACATTACAAACGAGGGTGTGTTCCACCTGAAAGAAGCGTTGATGAAGAATAGAACGTTAACAAACTTTGGTTTACAGCAAACGAAACTGACATGCGAAGGTACGAACTCGACCAAACGTAAAAACAAAAATAAAAAAGGAACATAACTTCAGGTGCCGTAGCCATAGCCGAATACATAGCCGAAAATCCATCCATTCAACTCGTTGATTTACGTGAAAACAACATCAAAATTGCTGGTCTGCTGGCATTAACTCACTCCATGAGGGTCAATCGAAGTGTCACGAGACTCGATCTAGACAAAGACCCGAAGAAAGAATCCGTAAGAAAAGATTGTTGGATCTTGCGAATTGCATAAATGTTTACGTTTAGTGTAAAAATTATATAATCTTATAAAAAAAATTGTAATTTTCATGTTTACATTTCAATAATGGTTAATTTTGATGCAGAATAAAGACCTGCAAGACCAGCACCAGAAACTGCTTTTGGAGATCATGGAGTGCTGCGAGCGCAACAACCAAGAACTGGCACGGCACAACGCCGAACTGGACTCCGCAAACGCGACCGAAGACAGCGAACAGACGGAAATACTCAGCGAATCCGTCTGCCGCCTTTTAAGCCTGTTCGACCAGGCGCCCAAAAAAATAAAAACTCCGTCAAAACCAACAGCGACACACAACGGACAACCGGCTTCGCCGACACCGGTCATTATCTTACCCGAACACGAATCCTCGGTCTCCCTGGTCCTAACGCCGTCCTCCTCTCCCAACCTCTCGCCGATCAACCCCGGTCTCCTCAGCCCACCCGCCGTCTGTCCCAGTCCACCCAAAAGCCGGTTCCGCGTGAGCCGCGTCTCGGTGGATTCGGATTCCTTTGTTTCGTCGGCCGGGAGCACCCCGCTACCGTCTCCCGTGCCTTCTCCTGGTCATACTCCTTTCGCTTCTCCCGGTTGTTCGCCTTTTCCTTCTCCTCTGTCGTCTCCGATGGGCAGTCCGCTTTCCTCTCCTTTCCGCAATGGCTTCGGTGTTGGCAGCAGTTTCACTTCGTACCTGAGCACCTCGGCGCCGATCAAGATGCCGACGTCCAAACCCAGTTTGCTGGTCGACCCGTTGAAGAAACGGGCTCTGAAAACTTGGAACAGTTCCTCGAGTTTAGCCCGATCGGATGGATCTTGTTTGCGTCCTTTCGCTGTGGTTGATCATTTGGGGAAGACGGTCCGCAGTTTGTTTCCGGAGGTTTTGCCGAGTGGAGTATCGGCTCCGCCGCCCTCGCCCGTAGTCAGCGACAACAGCACGACGGTCTGCGAAGTTCCGCCCAATACGCCGGACGAGCGGAGCGACGATATGACTTCGTGGTCCGAAGACGACACGGGCGATCTGTCGGAACTGCGCATATCGTGCGGATCGGAGTCGTGGATGGACTCACTAAGCGACGGGCTTTTGTCCGGAGGGTCGTCGCCCACTTCGGAATCCTGTCCGAGTTTGTCGTCCTACTCCAACGTGACTCCGCTCACTTCGCCCACGCCGAACCCGAGCATTTCAACGATCGAGGAGTACAAAGACCCGAGCGAAGTGACCGCGAGCGGGACGCCATCTTCCGACATGGCCGGCGACAAGTGGCCCATCTCTTCAGCACCCATTTTGGTTTCACCGACTAGCGAGATGACCACCGAATCGGAGTTGTGCAGCGCGGTGTCACTGGACAGCGGAGTCGCCACTCCGGACTCTGAACTGAGCAGTGCTAGCAGCTCGGTGTCCTACCCAAGTTCGATGACTTCGCTCGAGACGCCGTACTTGGGTACCTTGGCTCCGCCGTGTTCCCCCATTGGCATCTGCATGATGAGTCTGAACAGTTCTTCTACAACGACTAGTGATTCTCCTCAAGGGACGAACAAGCGGGCGCTCAGCCCCAGGACTTCGCAGAATGGCTTTGAAGATGGGACGCCCCAGGCAAACATTGCCGCGGGGGCTTTGGGGCTGCAGTTGCCGCAAGCCGGAGAAATGAAGTTAGTGTCTCCGGCCGGCTTTTCCATACCAACCCGCAAGAAGAAGAAGACGGATGAAGACGAGGAGATGCAGTGCAGTAGTTCCGCCACCACGCCGACCAAGATGCGCGACATCAAGTTGGCAGAACCTTCTTGCGTTCGCTTGTTCGGCGGAGGGGTACCGAGCGGGAGCGTGTCGCCGCGTCAACTTAAGGATCTGACTTGTTTCGGAGAGTCCAAAGAGGTCCCTAAAAACGATCTAGAGTTCCTCGCGTGCGAAAAGGTGGAGATGGAAATGTCGGTTCGGGAGCGCGAAGAAGAGGAAAAGTGTGATGTAGAAAGAAGACGCCAAATAGAAGAATTGAAAAGGTCGTTGGAGGAGGCGAAAGTGCTGATTGGGCGAAGAGCATCAACCGGGAGCTTTCCAAGCACCGCTGGCAGTGCTTCGATTTGCGGGAAGCAATATGGGTGCCGGAGAACAAGCACAATGGTGGACGAACTGATTCAGAAGCAGTTGATGGAACTACACAAAAATGTGTGCAATAACAAAGAGGAGGATCGAAGACCTGAAGCGGTGCAAGACACAGATGATGATATTGTCCAAGGGATCAAAGACACCGTGGACGAGGCGGATGAGAACGGCAACGCGTGTGATACTGCGGTTATAAGACTTTCGGTGCAAATAACTGACGGAGAAGAGGCTAAGTTCCCTCGGGTGGACGAGGAATGCCAAAGTGCGTGCCATTTGGAAAGCCGGGTGCAGGAAGAGACTTTGGCTCAAGTGGCCAAGAAATACGAAGACGAGCCAAACCAAAGGTTAACGGCAACTGTGGCGTTCATTCATAGCGATATTGGAACCGTTAACGTTTCGCCGGTCCGGCAGCGTTTAATCGGCAGTGGGACTCTGGACTTGTCGAGCGATAGTTCTGCGCATCTCAGAGTGAATCCGCAATGCCGATCTATTGGCCCTGGTGATTTGTTTCAACTGATTGAAGATTTGAATGACAGTCTTCCAAGTATTGATACATCTGGTAAAGCAATAACTGATTAAAGGTTGATTGATTGCAGTAATAGCACTGAATGTCTAACAAATAGAAAACAAGTAGTTTTTCTGACTTTATGGCTTTTTGATCTTGAGACTATCATCAGTGTTACAGTTTATTAGATCACAAAAAGAACCTTTAAATAGTTTTAAAACACTGGAAGTATGAACTATACTACTGGCGATGTATTTGTTAGATGTTTATTGACATTAATGCCATCGATGAACGTTTAATTATTCATATTTGATATGTGCGTATTGAAATAGATGTTTTTAGCAATAATTGGTTGTATTTGATGTTTTGTTGCCAGTAGAATCCCGAGTATCCAAACTGATTGGGGGACATGGGTGTTCATAAAAATGATTTGTTTTGCAAAATCAGACATTATGTACGCGTATATGAAAAGAAATCGCTTTTTATGCGATATGCAGAGACCGCTTATGTCAGTCTGGAATACGATCACAGGTGTTTGGATAACTGGGTGTTCGTACAGCCGAGTTTTGGATATTCCGGGTTTTACTGTAATGCTAAAGTGCAGGGACGTAGAAATAAGCGCGGATCCCAATTTTTTGTGCGTACAGCAGGTTAAAATTTCTGTTTGACACAATTTTTGGAGTTTTTGATACAATTTGACAAAATTTTTGGAATTTTTGATAAATTTTGACAAAATTTTTGGAATTTTTGATAAATTTTGACACAATTTTAGGAATTTTTGATAAATATTTACAAAACTTTTGGAATTTGTGGTAAATTTCAACAAATTTGTCCAAATTTTTGATGAATTTTGGCAAAATTTTAGAAAACCATTAACAACTCATTAAAAATGGAGGAAGTCCACAAAACTATTGTATAAATTAACTTATCACATTTGAAATATACCACACATTGGCTTAAACCACTGTTTAAAATCCACAATCCACATTTAATCTCATTATCTGAACCCTGCTAAAATTACTTGTTTTCCAGCCAGATAAAACAGTAACAACATTTGATGATTTCATTCCAGATATTTTATCAAGGCCAAATCAAGAAAGTACAACTCCAGAGACACTGAAGACTTTTTAATCAAAGGAAGAGGACAATGACATACAGTTTTTAATTATTATTATGATCTTCCCCCTGTCATTTTTGTGACTAATTGTATTCAGTAATTGTATTCATTTAGTAGAGTAATGTTGAAATGTGTATTGCATTCTCTTCACATCACACCAAAGGAACTGTAAACAAAGTACTGAGTTGTTTCTTTGTGTATACCACCCAGTGATGGAATTTTTTTATCCAAAAAAAAAAAAAATCTCCACTAAAAATCTGTTGATACTAGTAACAAATTCTACAAGATCTAAAGTGCAGTGAAAGTCTTCTGGTAGTTTGAAATTTCATTTGTAGACATGTTTAAAAGACAGTTGTTGTAGACCAATAGGAAAGTGGTTCTTTTTTAGTCTGAATTTTGTGTGTTTTAGTTGTTTGTTTTTTAAGACCAGTGTCAGTATTGAATTTTTAAAAATATTACATTTAGAATTTTTGAAGATTTTGAACTCAGGTACTCAGGTAACTAATGCTTGCTGTGTATAATTTGTGTCTCTTTGATTTTATTTTGTGTTAAATTTTTGTATACGTATGTAGTTGTCGTAGTTTTGTTTTAGCGAAGTTTTATAAAGGTACGGTGACATCCTTGGTCAAAAAGTTTTATGGAAAATAATTATGTGGTTTTCCCAGTTGTCAGTGTGAATGCAAAATTGGCTGTGCCGAAAAGCCGCGGTTAGCCGGCCGACATCCCGTAGTTTGTGGGCGATGTGTTTCCCATTGAATGGGACTATAGGGCTGCATGGGATGACCTATGGGCAAGTTGAAGGTTATATTTTGACAAGTTAGTGACCCACACTTGACAATCATTACTAAAGTGAGGAAATGAATTGTGCCATTGTGATATCGGCTTTCTTACCAATGCTTGAAAGCTTAGGCACAGATAAGTCATGTAATTTATTTATTGATGTGATTGGGAGTTTGTATGTGATGAGGTTGATTTTGATTTGGAATCATTGCATAATATTGTTTTCAGGGACTCTAATGCTCATCAATTGACTTTGTAAAGGGTTGGTGTTAGTTTTATGTGGAAAAATGGTGGAATATCTGCAAATATTCTTCCCAACAGAAGTCCTCCTGAAATCATTCATAAGTTCTTTAGTCGACTCAAAATGCCGGAAACCATCATTGTATACTAACAGTCACAATTTTCTATGAATTTTTACCCTCTTATTAAGACCAAACAGCACACTTGCACAGCATTCGAAGAGTCTTTCAGTCTGGTTTATCTGGTTTAAACTACAAAAGTTGTTTAAAAGCTGTTTAACTACATCGGGCAGGAATGTACGGTGTAAGCCGTGCGGATCGGACATAGGATGGATCCCAAAATTGGGGTTCTGGTCTAGACACCGTCCAATCAGGAGCGGATTTATAGGTTCCCAAGAAAAATATTCAATTGTGGCCACTCTTTGTCTAGCTGGATTTCGGTTAGACCAGGTGTTTCTCAACCTTTTTGTGCCATGCCCCACCTAAGCCTTTCTAAAATTCTTATGCGCTCCTATGTAACATACAGGCGGCCGCCACTAGCGTCTAATAGTGAAATCACCATACGGTTAACTTCGAATTGCCCGTTGAGAAACACGGGGTTAGACAGACCCCCAAGTGTGGCCCCTTTTCTGAAACCTCTTTGTCTACTGAACTCTAGAGTCAGGTATACAAGTCATGTAATCCCACAGTGCACAGGGGCCTGAAAGATACAGACTCGCCGTTAGACATGCCGACTACGACTTTTGCATGAGGTCCCAAAAAGGATGGGGAATTGGCTTTCCCTAGAAAACTGCTGCCCTGGTGATGAAATAAGATACTTTAGGTTTGATTGTGATGTCATTCCAATATTCAATAGCAAAGTAAACTATTTTGATTGGCTGCAGAATTTGATGAATCAAAACCTGTCAAAAATCAAAGACCCACTTGATGACAGATGAGTGGGTCACAAGTTATGTCGCCATACCTTTTTTAAAGCGGATCATCTAAGTAAAACTACCAGGAGATTTGTGCTGCAATTTGCTTGTTTATTATAGAGTTGAAGTATTTTTGGTGATGGAATTGATTGTCTTAGTAATCAAGAAAGAAAAAGTGAAAATTCTAATGTTCAAAGTAATTTTTTTTTTTGTTTCTTTCTTTTTTGTACAGCTTAAGTTGAATTTATTATTATTATTAATTATTTTATATTAGCATTAAAGAAAAGTCTATTTTCAAGTTTTAAAGTAATGTTATATACACTTTATTATGTATATTGTACTGTATTAAGTTTCAAATTGATAAGTGTTTATATAATTGATAAAATATTTAAAAAATGAAAAAAAAATATTATTGTAAAAAGATTGTAATGATGATGATGATGATGATGATGATGATGTCAAAAGAAAGATTTTTTTGCCATATTTTGCTATTTGTGCTTATCAGAGTTGATAAGATGAATAATCCATCAATGCAACAATACTAGAAAAGATGGATTTTAAAAGTAACATTTTTATCCTTTTAATTTTTGTCTGCTGCACATTACCACATGAAATTCCTAATGTTGGTACATTAATATAAATAAATAAATATATATATATAAATACATATACATACAATAATAATATATATATATCTATATATATATTATTTTGTTCAAAACTGTGTAAATTTGTATAGCATAGAAGTGGAATTATTTGAAGTCTACACTTTCTAAGTGTTAGGAAATTGAATAATTTTAAATATAAATGTACAAATTTTTGGGTTTTAAATATTAAAAAGAAAAGACATATATTGGAAAGATATTTTTACTGTTTTCTCGGGATTTAAATTATACGTTGTATACAAACTTTATCCGAAAGGTCAATAACTTTTTGATTATTAAGAACAAGATGGAGTTAAAGTGCTCACACCAAAGAGTACTGGTTCCGGCATTCGAAGGAAGTATGGCAAAGAGACAATGGGCCTCCTGGTTATTCCCCCATGTTTGTTGTAGCATGGGACCCTGCCTTTCTCTGCATGAGTACATGATGGCTAATAACAATTTCCAAGTAAATAGGAACTAACTTTGACTGGTCACCCAAGGAGAGGTCAGTAGACTCATCATTTGCCCACTAATGCTGCTTGAGATAAGATCTGATATGTTTTTCTTTTTATGACTTTCAATGGAATGTTTAGTCCATTTATTCTTGGATTGATGTTGCAGCAACATGTGGCTTAGATTGGTCTTATTCATCCTCCATGGTAAACTGTATTGATATTTATTTATTATTTTACCATAGATTAAAATCTAATTGTATGTTTTTGTTTTTTTTAGTTTGCTTATTATGTACTGTTTGTGCTGGAAACAATGTTGGGCCATTTAGAAGTCTTTACAATTTTGGTGAAATGATTTTGAAAGTGACCGGTAGAAAACCGACGGATTTTATCAACTACGGCAATTGGTGCGGCTTAGGTGGCCAAGGGCAGCCATTGGATGATGTGGACAGGTATTTTGGGTTTTGTGAATAGGATTGACCTGACTGGTCACGATGAAGGAAACGAGCATGTCGGCTAACGCCGAATAATATTTATATTTAATATAAATATTATTCTGCGTGCATATTATATGCGCATAAAACGAATTTTTTTTTGCATAAATATCCGGGGTCTATTTATATATAATTGTTTTTTGTTCCGTTACAAGGTGCTGCCAGGTGCATGATGCTTGTTATGGTGAGTTTTATACCAATAACATGAATTGCAGGAAAGGATTGGGTTATTTTATTGGACCATATGTCAATCATTACCGATGGGAATTTAACGAGCAGGAAAATATGATTATGTGTAGTGAGTATTAGGTTATTAGTTGTCATATTTGGTAATTATTTTGATTTTTTTTGTTTTAGGTGGCCAGAATTCAGACTGTAAGCAGTTTCTATGTTTGTGCGATAAAACTTGCGCTGAGTGTTTTGCATCGAGTATCTACCATCCAGAACTGAACAAAATTTAGTGTAAAAATAAGAAATTGAAGTGGATAGTAATTATAATAACCGAAGCTAGTTTGTAAATTAAAATTTGGAAAAAAAGTTAGGTTTTTGCAGGCGTGTAAATTGCTTTTGTAATATGTAAAACGACATTAGCGTCAAGAGTCAAGATTAACGACAGGCCATAAGTGACATCATTTATTTGTTATTCATACAATTAATATTTTGCTAAAAGCCTGCAGTCAGCCCATTTAATTGACTGCGGTTAAGAGCAGCACGGCGGTACTAAATTCTGCACTGTAGTGGGCAGGGCCGTGCGGTGGATTTTCTCAGTATGATGCGAGTCTTCGAAATTCCGCCCCTTAAAGTAACCTTCGATTTTAATTTTTTTTTTTTAAATTGCACAAAATGTACGATACTATTTTTATCAGATTTGTACAAACCCACAAATTTAAAAAAAAAATAAGAAAACGACATGGAAACACCGACAGATCCTGATACAACAGTTTTGGAACCGATGGACAAAAGAATACCTGACCTAACTGAAGCAGCAGAGAGGATGAGCAAGCCGAAATAATTTTAAAATCTGGGATCTAAACCTCCATCCAGTCGGTGACTCTCAGTTTACCGTTCTAAAAACAAATAATTTCTCATCATACCATCCACTACCACCAACAAAACCATACTGACCACACATCAAATGCTCCGTGACCATGTAAACGTAGTAAGCAACACCAACTTAACTTCAAACCAAGTAATACCTCACATTACAGCCTAGATACGTTCCGGAAAAGTTGGTCGTAAAGCGAAAAGCCGTATAACGAATCACGGGAATGAACACGGGGGATTTTCCCAACTTTTTTGCCTTATAACGAACATTGTGCGCCGTAAACCAAAAAAGTGCCTTAATTAAAAAAGGCCGTTATAGCCAGGGCCGCGCCAAGCGCGTGTGTTGGGTGTGCCCAACACACGGGCGGCAGGCCTTGGGGGGCGGCAGGTTTCTCGAAATTTCTCAAAATTTTTGAAATTTTCTCGAATTTTTGAAATTTTCTCGAAATTTTTGAAATTTTTCCGAAATTTTTGAAATTTTCTCGAAATTTTTGAAATTTTCTCGAAATTTTTGAGATTTTCTTGAAATTTTTGAAATGTTCTCGAAATTTTTGAAATTATCTCGAAATTTTTGAAATTTACTCGAATTTTTTGAAATTTCCTTGAATTTTTTGGAATTTTTTCCAATTTTCTAAAATTTTCTCCGGTTTTTTGAAGTTTTCTCGAAAGGGGGGGGGGGGGGGGGG
>JAQIXU010002933.1:0-10397 GCA_034701245.1 Strigamia transsilvanica
TCAAAAATTGGTCAAGTTTTGTCGAAATTTATCAAAAATTGGTCAAGTTTTGTCGAAATTTATCAAAAATTGGTCAAATTTTGTCGAAATTTACCAAAATTGCTCAAATATCATTGCATTTTTTCAAAAATTGTTCCAAGTTTCACCGAGTTTTTTCGAAAATTGCACAATTAATCAAAAACTGCTTAAATCATGTCGAAATTTTTCATAAATTACTCAAATTTATCTATCCAAATGTTTTGTTTTTAGTTGTTACGCCACTTCCTGAAATTATTGTGAAATTTCCACAGGCATCCAGACAACAGTATGCCAAGCACAAAATTCTCAAGAGAACCAGTCAATTGGAATTACAAAAATTAAAAACATTGATTTACATAATTCCGATTGAATATAAATAAATAAACAAAACTGAAATTTATGATCGGACTTTGGAATTGTTTGCAAATTCACTACATTACTCGTCGAGTGATCCTCATTTTCTTTAGGCAACCTTGATACAATTCTTCGAGAGTCAACAACAATTCAAGATCGATTGGAGGGTCTTTCACTTTTTTCCCTTTGCCTTGAATGCCACCAAAACACGGAAAACCATCAACTTCATGACATTCTAATTAAAAAACAACAAACATCGTTGATAAAAATCTCAAATGAAATTCTTCATTTCCATATTGCTCACCTGCAAAAGGATTATTCCCACCGAAAAAATCTTCGAAAGTTTTATCCACATCTCCATGATAAATATAAGGATTTATTATGTAATTATCACGAGTTGTACCCACAGGAACACCTTGTTTAAGTCCTTCTTCACCGAACTGATCGTAAACAGCCTTGGTTTGTACTATAACGTGTCGATATTTGAAAACTAAAACACATTTTTATTTTAGGCCTAAACTTACGATTACTCAGAACATCGTACGCTTCATTAATCAATAGAAATAACGTATGGAATTTTGGATCCGTTTCCTTTTTAGGATGAGCTTTCACCGCAATTCGTCTATAACTTAAAAATCAAAACCAAAAATTTCGATCAAATCACTAAAAAAAAATAATTTCGTTAAATATCATCTTACGCTGCTTTAATCTCAGCATCGGTTGCACACCTCGGTAATTCCAATATTCCATAATAATCGTACCCCATATTGAAATTTTGCAAAAAAAATAACTTTTATTTTTCTCGATGTTTAAATGTCGACAATACAAAATTTTTATTTGTAAAATACAAAGCGAGTATTCGTAAGGTTTTAAACATACAATAGAATAAAAAATACAAGAAAGTTAACAATCCATATTCATTCCCATTAACATGGCATTTCATTCTTATATATTTACATTATTACGCTGCCTTTATTCAAATGGTCGAAAATATGTCAAATCGCCCATTACTCATCATTTGCCGTACCCAGGTTGTGACATCGCTGGAATGTTATTGCATTCACAAGAAACGGCGCAACCGCTCACTCCATCCACCGCATGACGACACCGACTCAAGTCGCACGGCACCGGCGGACACGCAGCGACTTCGCCGCAATCGCACTGCATGCACCCGTCAACTCCCCGATATTTATTACAATTCGGTGGACACGAAAATGGCGAACACATGGGTGGAAAGCATTTACAATGGCCGCAACCGCGCTCGTCCGAAACGATTCGGCAATTTTCGCTGCACTGCGGCGTCGGACAATTCGGCGCTTGTTGATTCGGTGCCGAATTATACATTTGTTGGACTCTGTGCACTTGTTGCACGCGATTTTGACAGACGCATTGTTTGCATCCATCCAAGCCCACTACGATTCCGCACTTGGCGTCGAACCGAATTGGGCATTTGACCATTGGACACATGCGTTGATACGAATTGCACGGTCCGCAAAACAAGCATCCGTTTTGACCCCTGACCCGCGCGCACCAATGCGGACAGTTTAAGTTCGGGCAGTTAAAGGCAACTAGATAAAACAACAATGAAATTAAAATCGCATTTTTTCAATCGTTCTGATTTTTATACTTACAGTTGTTGTGGTCACCATCCGGGTACATGATTCGGGGAGATTGCGCATTCTGGGCGTGAAGATAAACGCCTGAAATTAACATTGTTGAAATATTCAAAAATTATTTCCGGTTTAAGTTGAGTGAATCAACGACCTTTAAGCAAATCAGAAATAAAAAAAATAATAATGATAATTTGAAAATCACAGTTGAGTGGATAGACTGGTTCGTGGTTCCACCAGGATGTAGGTCTAGGTCTTTTCAGGGGAATTCCACCATTGAAATTGTTTTCAAATTATTTCAATATTTATCCGCTTAACTGTACAAAATCTAAAGAATAAAACGACAAATCGATTTAAAAATAAAATCTTTTTGTTGTTTTTACATCTTGTTTTTGTTTTGTTTTGTTTTTTTAAATTTTTTTTCTTTCCCTCCAATTTCTTACCTTGTACAACAGTAAACACAGCAAGGATGAGGCCGTAGACGATCATCGTGGCAAACTGAATACGACTTGTTAGATACGTCTGGCAGGTGTGACAGGTTGAGTCAAACCATGCGGCAGGGCCTCGTTTAAAAACCTGTGTAATATATTTCCTGCGCTCGATCGTATTCCGGGAATATGACGCGTTAGGGCGTCATTTCGGCGCAGTGCGCATGTGCCACGGATGGCGGGAAACGTAAATTCACGTGGGAGCTCTTGTCCTCAACCTCCTCTGTGGGAAATTCAGGAATGATTCATGACTTTGTGCGAAGTTATGTGGAATTGATAAGTCATTTTGTGGTTTCGTTTTCATAATTACCAGGTATTCATTTATTTATGGTAAAGAAGAAAAAAAACACCCACGAAAAATTAAAGAAATGCGTCATTTAGGTTTTTTGGAAAGAATGTTTAATATTTACATACCAAAAATAGAAAAATATGTGAAATATTTATTTGTTGATCTTGTTCTTACATAACGTTTGTTTCTTCACGGCAGTCATCACTTGATTGTAAAAGTTTCTAACAGAGGTCGTATCTTGAGGTTGCCATGGCAACCGGAAGTCGTTTTCAGTATTAATTTGATTCCATTGTATTGTCTTAACTTGTTTTTTTGAAAAATTTTTATTTCTGAAAGAAATGGCTAGTAGACCCTCGTCACATCGGAAACCTTGTTCCAACTATTATTCCACCGGTCTTCAATTGATTCCTTCAGTTTTTGAATTTTCCGATCCTCAAGATGGCATAACTTACGAAAAAAATATGAAATTCACAAATTTATCCAAACGACCAATCAAATTACTATTTAAAAACCGCATCGACAACCCGGTTAGTTAAATGTGATACATTTAAAACAAAAGAAAATTATTTTCATTTATTTTAAACCATTTTTCAGGCATTTCAACTACACGCACCAAACGAGCCGCTCATTCTTCCGTCGGGACTCACGGTAGCCATCATGCTCGAGTTTACATGCGAAAATTGTTCGGACGAAATCAAAAGTTCGCTCGTAGTCTACGTATCTGACGAACCACTGGCAATTCCCATTTTAGTGTGAGTTTTTATTCAAACACAAATAAATAAAATGATAATTTCGCGCTCTGCAGGCAAAATTCGAAACCATCGATGGACGTGACGCGGTTTGTCGATTTCGGCAAAGTGATCGCAGATGGTCGAATTATTCTATCGAAATTGTACGTTTCGAACTGGGGCGAAAAATCAGGCAACTGCCACATAAACTACGACGGTTCATCTTTAATTTTCATTCATGAGACGTCCTTATCAGTTCCTCCTAATCTGATTAGAGAAGTCGCTATTGAATTGCGAGCTTTCAAAGCTTGCAAATTAAGAGAGGTTTTGAAAGTGAAATTAGAAGGAAGGTGCGTTATTGACGTCCAAGTGTGGGCGGAGACTGTGGAACCAGCTCTTCAGCTGTTCAACGAGAAAACGAAAGAAAATATCAAATGTATCAAATTCGGTTCAGTTTATTACGGTTCTATGGCGCTGGCGACCGCTTTGCTGTATAACAACAGTCCGGAACCCATGTCGTTTATCACGGTGTTAGATATGGAGAAAAAAGTCAATGTGAGTTTGATTAAACAGGTCGTTGGAATTGGTTCATTAATATTTCAATGAATGCAGAGTGAGGCAAATAATGCGAGTTCGTCGAAAGATCAACTGTTGGATTCTGCCAATATGTTTTCGGTTGCACAATCCGAAGGAACTTTGCAGCCTTATGAATGTATGAAATTATACTTTAAATTTTGTCCAAGGTTTGTATATTTTTATTGTTGAATTGATTGATTTTATTTAGGTTGTTGTTGTTGTTGTTGTTTAGTTTTTTGCTGCCGAAACGAGCTTGGACTTGTTTGGAAAAATTTCATCAACCGCCAAGAAAGGATTTTACGGTTTACGTATCGATTCAACCGGTTGGCATTGGTGGAACTTTATCGGCACATAATAGAAGTATGAATGATGATTTGATATTTGGTTTTGATGATTTTTCATTTCATATTTGGTTTTGATGATTTTTCATTTGATTTCTGGTTTTGATTATTTTTCATTTGAGATTTGGTTTTGATGATTTTTCATTTGAGATTTGGTTTTGATGATTTTTCATTTCATATATTTGGTTTTGATGATTTTTCATTTCATATATTTGGTTTTGATGACTTTTCATTTCATATTTGGTTTTGATGATTTTTCATTTGTATTTTGTTAGAAAATGAAATTGAAGTTGGCTGTATAGCAACTGTGTTGCCAATTGACGTTTGTTTTTCTCCAAATCGTATTCATTTCGAAATCAAAGATGCTGGCCAAGTTGTTGAAAAAAAGGTCAAGTTTACCAACATGTCCGCCATCTTGCCTCTGAACTTCACCATCAAACCTGCAGGTTTTATTCGAACTAAACCGAAAGAAGGAGTCTTAAAACCGCACGAAATGGTTGAGATTTTTGTTACGATCAAACCGGACCATTACGGTAATTTTAAAAAATGTAAAAAAAAAAAAATAATGTTTTTATTACAAAATTCCAATTTCTTCAGGAAAATTCAAAGCATATATTCCGTTTGACATTTACGGTTACAGCAGCAATGAACAATCACCAAACAACCTTTTTTTTACCCCTATAAATACGCTTCATTTAGAATGCGTGGGTCTTGTACATGTAATTGACCAGTTAAGGAAAGTGAACCCAGGTTAGACATTTTGAAATCGTGCATTTATGAATGCCATTAACTGACGTTTATTCTCTTCATCTCATAGAAGAGGCGGCCATTTTAGCAGACTCGAAGAAATGTCAATCGAATTTCAGTTTATCTCGAGTTAAAACACCAATTGAAAGATCCAAAAGTCTGAAATCTTTACACAAAACACGAGTTTATCGGTGGGAAAATAATTTTTATTAAAAAAAAAACATTGTTAATGTAACTACAGGTAAATCAAATGTCTTTTAGTTCCATTTACACGCGGACGAAAAAAAATAAAGGCTTTGGAATGGAGAAAAAGGTGACCAAAGCTGCGCAACAAGGCGATTCAGCATCAAAAATCAAACCAGAGTATGTGAATACCGTAAATGCTCTGATAGAACACCTGCAATTTAGTTTAGTCAATTTAAAACATTTATTTTAGTGTTTTTGATCAATTTAGATATTGAATTCAGTTGTTTTGGTCAATTTAGACCCGCGTTCAATGGGAGCACTTACAATAAATAATTTTTATTTTAGTAAATTAAATTTTTCGCATCGCAGGGAGTTAAAAATGTTATCGAAATACGACATGGGAATAGTACCGCAAGCTGGATTGAAATCTCCAGATCTTCGCTTGGAAAAGGACGTCGCTTTGGATGGAAATAAGAATTGTCAATTAGAAGCGAAAGAAAACAAACAGCCTAATTCCAATATACACATGACGAAATCAGCATTACGGAGAGAAAGAGAAAGCATTGGTTTAAAACCTGTGAGTATATACATGTATATCAATAGAGGCAATGAGGCAAGACAAAATACCCTTTTTAGGTATCAGGAGGTCTTAAACCATATCCCGATACAAGTCAAGAAAAAGTGGATTGCAAATTGAAGTTGTCTCCGAGTCAACTCTACTTAGTACTAGTTGGACCAGCGTACCTAAACTTTGACGATGTTTGTGAGAATTCTACAAACAGCAGCAAATTATTAGCTATGAACTGCCTCACCAGTCATGTTTTAATTTCCTTTGTCGTACGTAATTAGATTTATCATTAAATAATAATTTGTACACGATTTTTTGGTTTAGCTGCCATGTTGCGAGGTGAAGTTTAGTTGCCCCTTGAGCATGGTGTTGCCACCAAAAAGTCACACTGAAATTCCGATCGATTTCGAACCGACAAAACTTGAAAACTTCCACAAGTTTGTTATATAAATTAATATTTATTTAACATAATTTGTCTTTTTAAACACGAAATTATTGTAATTAAAGATCTATAAAATATTTCATCAATTCCTACCACGAAGGACACATCGTAGTGGCCGCGAAAGTCGTCAAACCAATGTTAACATTTCGTCCTAAACATTTAGTGATCGAGGCCAATGTAACGAGAAATGCAGTTGATGGTGATCGCTGAGAAATTTAGGCCTATTTTAAAATTTTAATTTACTTAAAAACAAAAAATATATATATATATAGGATATCACGCGATTGTTACACTAACTAATCCACTTAATCATCCAGCGAAATTTGAGTGGCATTTATATGAAGAAGAAGAAAGTCCGTATAATATCTATCCCAAAACAGGCTATGTGGATGCATATTGCTCCATTGATTGTGAAGTTGTGTATAGTCTGGCTAAAGATGGCTTTGAGGGGCAGTTTATCCTTAATGTTAAAGGTGGTGAGGAGAGTATTTTGGAATGTCATGCGCAGGTTTTCAAGAAATATATACGTATGTGATCATAACGTTTTGAGTTAATTTTGTAAAATTTAGCTCGATCCCGCAAAAGTTATTGCCGTTGATGAAAATATCGCGCTTGGTCCGCTCGCGTTTCATTTACCGGTTGAAAAGATTTGTATACTAAAAAACACTGGATTGTGCCATGCATTTTATCAGGTACGGTAAAATTTGATTTCAATGTTTAATTATACAATTTTTGATTTCACGTAACTGCAATTCTACTTATCGGGATCAAAGATGGCGATTGGTATAACTAATATCACGATTGTTTGTATTTGTTAGTTTTAATGTAGGTTTCTCGTGTAGCACAAACCCCATGTCCAACCCTAACGCCTGCCAAAGGAATTCTTTCAGCAATGGACCTAAAAGAATTAAAAGTAATGAAAATAAATCAAATAATTCACAAAAAAATATTTCTATTTGCAAATCAACAGCTTCGGCTTTGTCCAGATGTGATGGGTAAAGTGGATCAACGATTATATTTGAATATCAAAAATGGCAAAACTGTCGAATTTAAAATCACGGGTCAAGTGGAACCACCATTAGTCGAAATGAGTCAGGTAAAGATGAAAATATTTACTTGTGTCACTTTGTTTTTACGTAACAGATTTTTCCATTATAAGAATTCCTTCAACTTCAGAACCGTACCGTGTGGAGGATGGAAAAGTTTGCCGTGTATCATAACCAATAAAGTACTCGACCGGACCCAACCTTTGACAAAGCTAGATTTAAATAGATTTTTTAATTTGATTTTTTTTAGGGGAAAACTAGAGCGGAATTAGAATTCGATTTTCGCGGTTATGTCGACTTTAGTGTAATATTCCATCGACAAAAGGGTATTGCAGTCTCGAACCCATTAGAGAACAAAGAAGTGCTGAAGGTTTATAAAACGGAGATTTTGAGTGGAGAAGCAATAAATATTGAATTTTGTTTTCATCCTGTCGAAGTAATGCATTGAAAATGTTTCAAATCATTATTCAAATTCGTTTTTCCTTTGTTTCAGTTGGCAGCGTACGATTTTGCGCTTACATTGGACATTAATAAGATTTCAAGTTTTCTAAATTACGACAAAAAAGTAAGTATTGTCAAAATGTCCCAATCGAAGAAAACCGACGTCGGGAAATTACCTGGTGGAGGAAAACCCATCGGTGATCATTACGCAATGAAAAAGACATTAACATCGTACGAAATAAGTTTACCATTGTATCACATCAGCGCGGTGGCGACCCCACAAATGATTTCAATCAAACCACCCAAAGTTCGGATTGAAATGAAAAGAAAGACAAAACTCGGATATGGATCAGCAGTAAGTTGCTGTTGGTACGTTTCTCTTTGCATGCACTCAATTTGTACATCATATTAAACAGATAGTGAAAGTGTCAAATTTAACTGACAAGACATTACCTTGGTATCTCAACATCTCGCAATGTACTCCTCCCATGGACGAACCAATTTTTCTGTTCATCGTCGAGCAAGAAATTCCAGATAAATTGAACATAGGTTGTGAATTGGCACCAGGCACCTCCATTAATATGCGAATCTCATTTCATCCAGGTTTGATCGACTAAATTGACAAAATTCGAAGAAAAAAATGAAAATTAACGCTGAATTGTCTATTTTAGTGGAAGCGGGAGTGTTATATCGATGTAAAATTCCAATTATAGTCAGAACCTTACCACATCCGGTTGGATTTCTCTCGGTTGAAGGCATTTTACAAATTCCGAAACTCATCATTAATCCTCCCGAAATTAATCTGCCCATCGTTCCTCTCAATATCACGGTGCACGCACAGTTTTATTTAAATTTATTCGATCACGAGCAGTAAGATTTCTATTCGGTTTAACTATAAAAATAAAATAAAATCAATTAATAATTGTTAGAATTTCAATTACTTCTATCGAATATCCACGATTATCGTACTTTGGGAAGACCGATGATAATTGGCCACCACCTCATTTAGAAGTTTCGTTTCCAAACGGAAATGGTTAAGTATTCACTTAAAAATATTCATCGAAAATAATTTTCATTTAATTTCAATTTTTAGTTGTTAGACAAATGCCGTCATCACCCGACCAGAAATGTACGCTGTCGATGTTGGTGAGTTTCCGTTCGTTGAGACCAATCTTCTTTTCCACAATTTTGATTTTAAAAGCGAGCGATGGAAATCAGTAAATGTTTAATATATCTGTAAAAAGAAATTGAACGATTTAATTAGTTATTTCCTTGTTTATTTAGATTTCCCGTTCCTATCAGTGGCGGAAGTGAGAATTGCACGCTGTCCACCATTTTCCTATTACAACAATGGCGGCCATCTATCCACATATCGTTACCTTCGGTTTGTTACTTTGTTCATTTCTTAAATTGCATATTTCAATGAATTTTTAAATAAAAAAATCGATTCTTTCCAGGATTCGGATATCCACCCTGAATTAATGGCATTAGTGTGCAGCATTACGAATACGACGGTTAGCAAAAGTATTAGCAGCGAATCGTCTTTCGATCTCGCCAAAAGCGACTATCATTCATCAGGTGAAGGTTAAAAAATTGACAAAATTTAAAGAAAAAAATCAATCAATCAATACATTAAGGCGTTAATTTAGATTCAGTGACTGTCGGAAGCTCGGATTCTGCCGACAGTTTTTCAATGGTAACATTTCCCACTTCCATTGAACTACATTCGTTGATGGATGAAAATTGTTCCGACGCCACTGGCTCGACCACAAGTTTATGTCGTGTAACGATTGACGATCCTCTAACAATTATCGTCGAACGGTGGTTTTCAGTACACGGTTTTCCATCCGGAGTGTATCCGATCAAGTTACCAGAATCGATGACCAGAGCATTATTTTACACTCAGATGCAAGAATCGCGCACACTCAAGCTGGCGCCTCTATCGAAATTATACTCGACAATTTTCGACTGTATTCACACACTGACTGGTCGAATGGTTTTGACTAATGTTAAAATAACATTGTCTGTTGATCCAGTGGAAAGAGCGAATCAACTACACAGTCAGACCGACTGCTTAATACGATTTCTCCAGTAAGTAAAAATTCATTCAATAAAGCAATCAATTGAAAATTAAATTTTACAGAGCACAAAATGGTTGTTTGTCAGGAATAAAACCGGAATACCTCTTAAGTTACAAGAATTATTTAATTTGGTTACGGTATAGAAGCAATAACGAGAGTCTTAAAGTGTATCCACCGTCTCCGGAATTGGATCGCGATGCTTTTCGTGAACTCTCAATCAAATGTTGGACCCAATATTTGCTTCAAATTTACAAGGTTCGTTAATAGAGACTTAGCGATTTTCCCCAAACTCAAAACACAAACACAAACCCAAACGCAAACTCAAAATTTCATCACGTGATGACAATATTGCGTTGAATTGTTTGGTTTGTGTTAAACCAAATACACAAAACAATTGAGATTGAGTACAGTCAAGCCTCGTTATAACGAACCGCGTTATAACGAATTTTCGCTATTACGAATTTTTTAAAACGACTTGGTTG
>JAQIXU010002934.1:0-10395 GCA_034701245.1 Strigamia transsilvanica
AATCGAAATCTAAAAAATGCCCAAAACTTAACTGAAACGTCACTAAAGAGCTGAAAAATGACAAAACCGTCACCAAATTTTAGGTGATATACAAGTTAATTTCCAAATTTATAAAGCACTAGTGTTTATGTGCACAACAGCTAATTGTATTGTACCAGGAAAGGCACTTTCCAATGAGATTTTTAAAAAAAATTATTTAAAGGCATAATGATGATAAATCTCAAATTTCAGAGGTTTTGATCATTGCTAAAACTTCAGTAGGCAGGATAATTTAGCAATTCAAGACAAGTGGGAATGTGGGCATAAATAAGACCACAAGTAGGCCAAAATTAACATCAAAGCAAGGCAATCAAGCTTTAATGAGATAATTAAGGCAAACCGTCATGCTGTGTCATCAGAAATTGCATAAAAATGGTCAGAAGGCATTACAATCAAAGTGTTTACAAGCACAACTCAGAGACGCATCCATGAGCTAAGGTACAAGGCCAAAGTCAAGCACCCGTTAACACCTCCACACACAAAAACGATTGCTGGGGCAAAAGAGATGAAGAATGTGCCTGTTACAATGTAGAACAGAGTGATATTTAGTGATGAACAGTGGCATAGCAAGGGCAAACTCCGGAACTGCCCTGAGCGGCAAAAGCTTTAACTACGCCACTGGTAACGAACCAAAATTAGAAGTCTGTGTTGGCCAGCAGAAAAACAAAAATTTATACCTCAAAGGGCCCCTCTTTTATCTCAAGTGCCCTAGGCCCCCAAGCCCTTGATGCGGCCCTGCCTGATGGTATGGTATGTCTCATGGCGGCCACAAAAGTTGGTACAACCAAAATTGTGCAATTCCTGTATATTGCATTCTTTTAATGTTTTAAATTGGTTTATCGACAAATAAAAGAGTGGAATAGAAAATAGGGAAACTAATATAAAGAGACATTCTTTGGTTAGATAGGAGTTCACGATGCCAATGTTACATTTCCACTGGGCCTGAGGACTTCTTGAACTCAGTTGAACGACTAAACAAGTTACAGGTCCAACGACTGGTGAAACAATCTTTAATCAACCGGTTGTTCAAAATTGGAAGATGACTTCAGCCTCACTGAACTATGAAATTAAGAACATGTATATGGGGGTTATGGTGCACAATTACCTAAATTGTCAGTACTTTAAGCCGTAATCTTTGTAATCGACATTGATTAGACGATTCTTGAATAATTGTGCTTTGCGAGTGCTTCCTTAAGAGTTCAGTGAAGTAATTCTTATTATTTCCCTAGGGAAATAATCACTATAATATGAAGCTGATTGGTCGTATTGTTGGCTTATCTTGCTCCCTGTTGCTAGCAGAAATGTCAAATGCAGTAATCAATGGAATTAGACCCAAAGTACAAAAACATCCAAGCAAAGTATTTTCAAGTTTTAGATGGCTCGAAAAGAATTTCGGTCCATTAAAACAGAATGCAAGTAACTTAAAACAGATTACAATTTATCCATCAATATTGTTTCAAATGTCAAAAGAAATAGAAAGAGTGTAATAGAAGATAGTGTGGTTACACACAGTGAGTCAACCAGAAGGAAGAACCCACCAAGGGGGTGCTCCAAACCAAAACCCTAACAACGGAATGTTTTGCTGATGTTTTTGGATTGTATTGCCTATACACCTATACAGTGGAACCTCGCATAACGAGCACCTCGCACAACAAGTAATTCGCATAACGAGCGATAAAAATTTTTAAAAAATGACTTGCTTAACGAGCTATGTTTCCCATAGCAAGTGACGTTCTCCCCCTTTTTGGGGAGTTCCCCTGTTTCGCTTAACGAGTGTTTCGCATTAAGAGCAACACTCGGGAACGAATTATGCTCGTTGTGCGAAGTTCCACTATACCTTACTATACGGCCTAGATACGTTCAGTGGTGGAATTTCTTGTGAGTACTACGCTTTAAAGCGAAAAGCCGTATAACGAATCAGGGGTACGTACACATGGGATTCTCCCGACTTTTTGGCTGTATAACAAACTGTGGGCCGTAAATAGAAAAAGTGCCATAATTAAAAAAGGCCGTTATAGCAAAATGCCGTATACGTAAAGAGCGGTATAGGTGTATTAAGTGAATGTTTTAATTGTTCAAATATAGTTTCACTAGTGACGATGATCTTAGGATCGAAAGGCCTTTAGCGACAAATTTAATTTTTTGTTTTATTTGGAGAAAGCGCCAATAACGCCACAAACAAAACATCACATATAATAATGTCAACCTCAATTCCTGATATTATTTCACCAGCTTCCTTTCATGTCTGTTTCAATGTTTACCCAGCTTCAAGTGCACTGGTCTATATTAATGATAGATCAAGATTGAACAATAGATGGAGTTAGTCTCATCACAGAAAAACATGACAAATTAAAATCTCGAGCTGACACAGCATTTTTGTTGGTAAATGGAAAAGCAGTGAAGCCAAGTGAAAGTACAGGAGAAAGCAGTGAAACAAACTTGCAATTTTAATAACTGTCAGCATAGTTTTTGATAAATTATTTCGATGATTAAACCTGAACACCAGGCACAGGGGGTCTAAAGGGGATGCTTTGTCATTTACCTGGAGAGTTTGTCTTCACCACCATTTGTTGTTGGTTGATCTTCTTTAAAATGCCACTGTTCCATTCTTATCAAGTAGATAGGAAAAAATTGTTGATGCAAGTTTGTGCATTTTTCACATGTGCAGCCTTAAGCATCTCATTAGCATGAGACTTTTCCTATTAAGTTTTTTGATGTTTTAAAGCCGTGTCATGAGCATCACACAATGCATGGAGGAATGTTTTGAAGCTTAGAGTAAATTACCTTTCTTTGGAAACACTTAATAGTGATGTTTGTTAAACAGTAATTGGCCCACATAGTGTAATTACTTTAGCTCTGCTGGTACTTCATAATTTGTTGCTCATCAAACTTGTTGTAATATCATATAGTGTAATTCAATTCTGAAAGTGAGGTGAAAAGTTTGATATTTTTTTTATCCACAATTATCTCTAATGAGAATTTACATAATTTTAGGTTGAGATCACCATGGTTACCGTAGTCAATTGGGTTTAAAGGCTGCAAGCAATAAATTTCTTCAAGAACCAGAAGCATGTCTGGTAGTGATGGTTAAAGAACATGTTTCAATAAAAGGTTTTAGGGAATGTTTTTTTTTCTTTTAGTTTTTGGGTTCTACAAGTGAATAGCAATTAAAATCACTTCATTTTTACCAATTTGTCCAATTATTGCCCACTTCCAGGGCCGGGTTTTTGGTTAAAAAATTTACCAAAGACCATACTTTTCAACAAACTTTCCACTTTTTAGCATTTTTAAAAAATCGATGTGAAATATGCTTTTTTTAAATCCATTTTAATTGGCAACAAGATTAGCAGCCACTCGGTGCTTTACCTTTCACTAGCTTCTGCTGGTCTAATTAGTTTTAAAGAGATGGAGCTTCTATGTTGTAATGTATGACAGGGCTGCACTGCAATGACTGATATGTGAGCTTGTGAAATCTCATGAGAATTTTGAGATTGCTAGGTGCAATTCCATTTTACATTTTCCAAGTACAATGCAAGAAGCAGTGCTGATTCCAGTCTGGCTTTCATATCTGAGTTCTCTCAATCATCATTCAACTAGCAGGAGATTGATTCAAGCACTGAAGCACCTCGTCAAAAATCAGCATGCAATTCAGCTAGAATTTTTTTTTCTTCAGGATTTCATACTGACATTTGAAATATGGCGAGTGCAATTTGAAAATAGGGTAAAATAATATTTGAAAAAGTTTATCACAAACCCAATGGCATTTGCTGGTTTTGTAAAGAGAATAAAGATTGGTGTGTGGGGGTCATGTTGGATGTGAAGAATTCTAATTGTAAGATTTTTGTATGTGAAGACCATTAAGATGACATATCATATTGTGCTCAACAAAGCAAACGAGAATTTCACATAGTTGTAGACATGGCTTGGAAGCATTTGTAACCTTCATGCACTTGTGGTTTTAATGCAAAGCAAGTGTCGTGCTGCCATGCAGAAAATATTTGGATTCTGGGAAATGAGATTGCGAGTAAGATATGTGCATTATGCAGTCATAAACACTCGTTTCTGTAACAACCACAAAGAATGATTTAGTGTACTGTAGTTACAAAAATATGCCAATTTTACGCTTTTTGAATAGTGGGAATTACAACCCACATTTTGTTGCAAAGTTCCATTGTAAATTCTTCTATTTATCACGTACCTATCTGTTATATTTTTGACTCCTTGTTTTTGACATTGGTAAAGTATACGTTAAATGTTATTTCTTAACACCCAAAACGTTTTTCGACCCTTTCGGGCCTTCTTCAGTGGGTAACTCAAGACATTTTATTCAAACTTCCATTGGTATTGAGCGGTCCACAGTCATTGCG
Organism: Strigamia transsilvanica; assembly: GCA_034701245.1. Taxonomy (NCBI): domain Eukaryota; kingdom Metazoa; phylum Arthropoda; class Chilopoda; order Geophilomorpha; family Linotaeniidae; genus Strigamia; species Strigamia transsilvanica. Next base: position 4,407 of record JAQIXU010002934.1, read on the forward strand.
TCGTAGATACAAACGAACAATAGAAAAGTAGTTGGAAAACGCACTTGTCCGCCACAAGAGGACGTTGATGGAAAATAAGGACTTATGGGCATGGCCCTGTTCCAGCCACTTTAAATATGTTTAGCAGTGGCGTGGTTAGAACTAGGGCGGCATCTGATCGCCTTCGAACCTCTAACTTTCGTTCTTGATTAATGAAAACATTCTTGGCAAATGCTTTCGCCGTAGTCCGTCTTGCAACGGTCCTAGAATATCACCTCTAGCGCCGCAAGCTGACACATGCCACCCCAACACTGGCGACTCCGACTACACTGCACGACCGTGGCGACTCTGACTACCAGTGCCGGATTAACCCACGCAGAGGCCCTTAGGCCATCGAAATCTCGGGGCCCCCTTTGCATTTTGCAAATTATATCCTAATATCGGCAAACTTCTCTTTCAAAATCAAATTCAATATTATTGTGATCCCTTGTCGCGGGGCCCCTGAAAGACGTGGGGCCCATAGTCCGGTGCCTACTTGGCCTAACGTGTAATCCGGCACTGCAAATACAATATCATAATTTTAATATCTTAATATTGCAACACTGTAGCTGGATACTTTTATTCATTTATTTATTACCAGTGAGCACAAGCAGCTGCTGCTTTTATCAAGCGCAGAAAACTTAAAACCTCAATAAAGATTGCAACAACTTATTGCCAAAACAGCACCAACTTTCTTCATAAAACCCATTAAATAACAAAATAAAAAACCAAAAAAACTCCCTAAAACTATAACTCGAATCCAATTAAAACCATAACCATAAATCCGAGATTGAAAATAAAAGTCAAATCCCTCCACGCGCGCGCGAAACAAACTACAACAATTTCACGTGACGAATGGAAATTGAAACGTCAAAGGTCCCCAAAGCTTTCCCTCGGTTATCGGCGTCTCCCTGTATCGGTTTTCGCCAGCCTTCTGCCGAACTTGCCACTAACTTAATTACACTGCTCAACTACCCCGTTAGGCATAATAATTTCGGGTTGATTTTCAGCGAAAACGCTCATTGGCACGAGGGGGCGCGCGCGAGCTAGAGCGAGAGAAAAGCAAATGTTACGATGGGTGCGAGATTATTACGTGCTGCGACGGGCGCTGCGACCCTCTCCCCATCCGCAGCCCCTTTCAGCCACTTTCTCCGCGCTAAATGATGGCAAGGGATTTGGTGTGGGAGATTACCCGCCCAGATTTCATCTTTGAGCATTGTTTTTGATGGGTGTTCGCAAGCTGCACAAATTGATTGCAACGCTTCGCTGCACGTTCTCGGCGTTTTATTTATTTGGCCGCGGTGTGTAGTGTGTGGGTATTGCATGGCATTGCATTAAATATGGCCAATTTCGAGTCGATTGATTTTTATCTGGAAAATTGTTTTTTTTTTTTTTGTTTTTTTTTTTTTTTTTTGGTTTTTATTCGCTTTTATATTTTTATCTGTTGATGGCATCATGTGATAGTTGTCGATCCTACATCGGATGCTGTTGAATTGATTTGGTTGCCGTGGTAACCTCTCTATCTGTTTCTGGATTGGTTTGAAGGGGAATTCATAGAGGGGGCCATCGGTTGAAAAGTATTTGAAGGTGATGCTGTGATTTGGTCGTTAATGAATCGGATGATGGCATTATCGAGGGAAAGTAAAAAGGATGCAATGTCGAGCTAGCGGTACGCGATAAGTGGATTTTGAATGGGATTTTTGGGATTTTGTGGATGGATTTGGTTTTTTTTTGAGGAGGTTTTGAATGTTTTTTGGGTTTTTGGTGTTTGATTTTGTGATTTTTGAAGGAAATTTTGATGTTTTGCTAAAGTTTTTAATTTTTTTCGGGGAAAGTTTTCATTTTTTTAATGGAATTTTGGTTTTATTTGTGGAAATTTTGATATTTTTTGGGAAAATGTTTGATTTTTATGGATTTTTGGTGTTGGATTTTGTGATTTTGTGATTTTTGACTGGGATTTGTGGAGATTTTTAAAATTTTTTTGGATTCTTGGTGTTTGACCTACTGATACGTCACTATATTGTACTCTACTAACAGCTACACCGTCTTAAAAAGATTGGGAACCTCTGCAATAAAACATTGGAAATTGTAATTCAGTTGTGTTTGTAATTTTAAAAAATATTTTTTATTTTAGTAGACTCATATTGCGAGATATGTTCCTGGAAAGTCGGCCGCAAGGCGAAATGCTGTGTAACGAATCAGGGGAACGCACACAGGGGATTTCCCGACTTTTTGGCCGTATATCGAAAATTGTAGGCAGTAAATCGAAATTTAGTCGTAATTACACAAGGCCGTTATAGCGAAAAGCCGTATAAAGAGGGGCTGTATAGCGGGGTATGGATGTACTGGGAGTACCGATTTCCAGGGAGTATGGGTTTTTCTGTCTCAAGAATTGGAAAATACCCCCTCGATCAGGGTCGGCAAACTGCGGCCCACGGGTCAAATTCGGACGACTGCCAAGTTGAGGAGTTGAGAGAAAAACCGCTTGTCGCGCTCCAATAGCTTCGCTTTTGCGTGCTGCCTCTTGGCCCGCACAGCCTAAAATATTTACTATTTGACCCTTCATAAAAAATGTTTGTCGACTCCCACTCTAAGGTGATGCCATTGGTGAACAGTGTACTCTTACTCCATTGTGCATTTGTAACCAGACCAATATTTGCCACAAGTTTTTGTAAACAAATCTTTAGGCGGTTATTGGAGACCGGCGGGTAGCAATATTAAAGCTAATCGTGGAACCGAGAATCTCACTATACCGCGTCATTGTAATCTCGAACCGACACTCTGCAAAATCATATGGTTTTGAACATTTGAATAGCAGTTTTAAGTGTACTTTGGGTTCTTTTTATTTTTTTCTTAACAACCCCCTGCGAACCTAACCTTATCCAGTCTTTTGAAGAAATCGTCAATAAAAGATCATTTTTGCGGGATTGCAGGAGAGCACACGTGCTGGCGAAAGAAAGCAAAGGAGAGACTGGGTTCAAGATTAAAATGACTCAGTCTAGTGAGAAATTTTTTTTTTTCAATTTTGTCATAAACTTATGACTTTTTTTTATAATGGCAAAGTGTAACTATACAACAAGAGATGTTATGTGTGTAATTTTAAGTTATTATCTCTTGCCGTTAAAATTATATACAAGAATAAAGTGTTCTGCTGTGTCTGGGGTGAATAATATTTTTACCTACTGACGATTGAACGTAAGCAGTACAACCAACTCATTAACAAAAGTAATTTACAGCAGTGTACCGAAATATTATTGCCTTTTTTTTTGTACAACAAGCTTGACAATTGCCATGTTAAACGCATGAGATGAGCAGTTTGAGTTTGGCATCAAGATACCGGGCGCACGATACCCAGGGCTAGTTGGTGCAATCGTATTGTAAAATCTGGCTTGATTGCTGCCAACTCTGTATTCTGAAGCAGACAAATGACTTTTAAAAATCCAGCACGTGAATTGTCAGATGGCCACTGGTGACCTCACATTATGCATCCACCAGTCACCTGTGGGATTTTAGGAAATTCAAGTCATGCGATCACTGCGCTTGGTTTCGTTTTCTTTTGTTTTGTTTACTCTGCCAGAATGGGCGTCCTGAATATTAATTTTGTTGTGATGTAAAGATGAGATCAAACATTTCTTTCACGGTCCACCTGGTTTTATTTAAGTTGTGAAATTAGATCGAAGCAATCTTGCCGCCAATGATGATCAGGTACAATTGCGGTCATGAAAATTGTCGCTTCTTTCCACTGAGACCATTGTTGGACTTTCAGCATACTTGACTGATACAAATATCTGGATAATCGAAATCTGTACTATGTTTAAACAGCGCATCTGCAAGAAAGAATCCATTTCCCAAACAAATATATGCATTTCCACTGAATGGAATATCTGGTGCATGGAAATTGCTTTGTGGCATGTAAACACACGCGTCCCACTTTATCTAGATAATTGTGAAGTGGCAATGCCTTTCCACTTATCCTTCTGTTTATGGGAAACTCGTTTATATTGGGATTCGCTATCACCACGGGTGCAGCTAATGTTTTGGCTTTCGCGTGTAAAAACCGAACAAAGGTTTTTCTATATCTAAGAATGAGATACACCAACACCATAATCATCAAATCAACATTTCTCAACCTAAACAGAGTTTTACAAGAAGTTATCTAAAGGTGAAGTACACTGTAGGAGATTGGATTCAGCACACAATTTGGTAAGACGTCCGCACATGGAATGGATTTTATTATTCAAACAATCACTTCATACATCGCATAGTAACACGCAACAATACATGTCATTACATAGCATGGCAATACATTGCTGATGTTATATGGTCATCAATATATTTAAGATTCCCAGTTTTATTGATTGTGAACATGCTGGAAATGGAAGTTCCATAAGCTTATCGATTGATGGATATACATCAATCTCGAATATATTGATGACCACGTGAAATTAGAGATGTGTTATGATGCTATTTAGCAAATTCTGTTGGAAATAGGCATGGGACAATTGTATACTCATCGGAAAAGTTGGCCGTAAAGCGAAAAGTCGTATAACGAACATTGTGGGCTGTAAATCGAAAAAGTGCCATAATTAAAAAAGGCCGTTATAGCGAAATGCCGTATAAAGAGCCGTGTAGCGAGGTATAGGTGTATGTGTAAGCTAAGTGTGTTGAGGGGAGCCCTCTAGCCTCAGGGCCCCAATAAGTCTAGAACTGCCACTGGGTTTGTGATTATTATTTTCTTTTACTTACTGCAGTATGGAGTGCTACTAATGACCTTAAGCCTTCCACATTGGAAGATTTTATATCATACCATTTTCTTTTAATCGGTTTATGAATCAAACAGCTTCCTCTCAACTCCCAAATGCAAATTTCAATGCATTTCCAATGAATGGAACCGCCTCAGAAAGCAGACTGTTTCAGCCAGAAAGAAATCTTCGGTCTCAGTGGTGCGGAGTGTTTGAGTGTTTTCGTCTCAGTTGGTGGTTTTGTGGCTCCAAACTAAACTGATGATGCCATTTTTTGTACAAGTCAACTTGGAAAATGTTCTATTTATTTGGGTTGTCGTTTGAATAATAAAGAATCCTTTGGGACTGTTAAAAGAAACTGGACACATTAGCACTGTATGAATTACACATAACTTAAATGGAAATCATCTTTGCCTACTTGCTGCATAGTCTGTGCTGTTTGATAAACTGCACACAGCTTTGGCCATCCCAGGAGAATTTATGTGCATGTTAATGTGGGTTATCAGTTAATGGTCACCAAATGGCATTTAAATTAGTGATATCAGGATCAATTTGAGATTAGGTTTAATTGTCAATCTGCCACACATTGTGTGCACAATCTATCTTTTGGGTTTTCAGGCTGCTTGATGTGGGAATTGTGTTGCAGTCCTACACTTGGGTTATGGTTTACTTTAACAATTTGATAATTTTGATTGCAGGTTGAGTAGAGTAATAATTTAATTAGAGAAAGTTTCTCAAATGTTTGTTGTTAATTGCTGCTTCCAGCAACTATAGATATTGTTTAAAGCAGGAACACTCCAGCCAACAAAATTACTTGGATTAAAGAGGAAGTAGCAAGTTGGAAGGTTTATTTCAACTTGATTGATTGCTCTGCTTGTTGCCTGAAATGAACAAAATAAGCACAATCTCCATTTGTCAACGACAAAAAGAGAAATGTCTTGGCTGTCTTATCTGAAAAGGGTGGAAAATGAGCATGCATGATTAAGCCCATCTCAATTTGAAAAATCTATCTTGAGACAGTGGCGGAGTAAACATGGCTCAGGCATGGAACGGCAGATTTTTAGTAGCGGAAATTTTTCAAACTTCAAGATATTAGTGCAACTTTTTCTGTGGCCGGATTTACGTATAAGCAGAATAAGCAGTTGCTTTTCTCACGAAAAGATGTCGATTACTTTAGATTTTATTTGGCAAAATTACAAGACTTAGCTCCCGACATAACGATTCGGCGG
>JAQIXU010002935.1:0-10395 GCA_034701245.1 Strigamia transsilvanica
CACTCCCCTATTTGGAGTAATCCACTCCCAAGCCAAGATCTGGCATGAACATTTTATGTGACCACGACTGTACATATCCAGTGCCATCTAACTTGTCGCCTGTATTCGCTTCACCACTTGTGCTTGGACCATCAGCCATAGCTGCAATACAATATCTGTAAAAAATTCAATGCATTCTTGGGATATATTTGCTCTATGGTTATTTGATGAATTCAACCATATTTGCTTTGTGTGAGTTATTTTTAGTTGTCTCAGTTGCCAACAGACAAACTTGTATAGAAACTTAACATTTTATTACCTTTAACTGTTGCATTTTTACCACTATCCACTATCTACGTCATAAAATGACAACCACTACGGACAACCATTACAAAAATGCTATCATTCAGGCGACCAATCTTGATGCATGCAACAAACCGCCTTTGACATCTGATTGAAGCAAAATGGTCAAAGCGGAGAAAAATGGCGAAAAATGGAGCAAATGGGCACATAGTTTTTAATTTACTGTGCAAACATGTCTGGTCTTTTAAGTGTTTAATTATTTTAAAGTTAAATTAATACCTTGATTGAGGGTAAAAATATTGTGACCATGAGATGGATTTCCTGTGTTGACATCCTGTGTACGTGTGAATGAAGAGATGTATCCACATTTGTATTAAACCTTTCACCATTTTAATCAACAAGCGACGTGTGAATTTATCAACATTTAGCAAGACAATTATTTACCAATTGACATCTGCAATACTGGACGTCATTTAGATTGGACAGTTGGTGTTTGGCCGAAAAAGCATACTGTAATGCTGTTTATGCTTATTTATCTTATCAAATTTTTGCAAAGTGCCTGAATTTGAAAAACTGTGTTATTGAAATGTAGATAAGAAATTGCGGAAGATTTTTATAAAACACATACCAGTTGTAGTCGGCTTGCTGGTAACACTGGTCTTCGTTTATAAACTTAAACATGTAAATATAAATTTTAAAGTTACAGGAACAGGAAGTGATACTTGAAATGCTGTCAACAGGTGGAGCACCTATCTCTCAGCTAAAACAAATTGGATTCCTACAGGCAAGACCAACGATTTTGGCACCTGAGACAAAATTTTAAAAAGGCCCCCACTAAAAAAAATTTAATATGACACAGATAAAAATTAGTTTCTGATTCAAGAAAACTAGCCTGCTAAATTACATTTAGAAAAAATTAATAAAGTAGTGCAGTATCTCATGCAGCTTACAAAACCCTAAAACCCTAAAAGGTGACATACAATACAAGTATTTGACCCAAATCCACTACTAGATGGCGACACTTATAAAATGAAAATTGCAATTATAGAAACGTCTATCCTACGTTATACCTCGTATATAGGCGACCTATTGTATATATAACACCAAAGGTACTGTGGACATTGCAGTAATTTTTTGTAATGGAGACACTATTGGAACAACAGCGACGTTACCACGAGGAACGAGAGAGACTGATCGATGCGATGGTCAAAGAAAATCTGCTTAAAAAACCTTCAAATCGAGCGCAATTGAATTCCGACCACAGGTCGAAAATCTTGTTGGACAGATTCACCGAATGCACTTTGAAACTGAACGAACTCTACGACGACAAAGACGGACTTCGGAAAGACGAGATCGCAGCCTTGACCGGCCCGAACCAATTCGACGAATTCTACAATCGTCTCGAGACAATCAAAGATTTCCACAAAGTTCATCCGAACGAAATCTCGATCCCGCTGTCCGTCGAATTCGACCAACTGACCTTCATTCGCGAAAACCCCACGGACGAAACGACAAACTTGGCGACTTTCACGGACGAAGAGGGATACGGCAAGTTCTTCGACTTGCACGAATGCTACAACGAATATCTAAACCTCAAAGGATCCGAACAAATTGACTACATCGCGTATCTAACCAACTTCGACCGCCTTTTCGAAATACCCAAAGAACGCAAAACCAACGATTACAAGAAATATCTCCACACGTTGGTCGAATATTTGGAGAAATACTGCGCGCGAGTCAAACCCCTGTTGGACTTAAACGAAGAAATCGGCTCGATTCGCTCGCAATTCGAGCGGCAATGGGAAACTGGCACTTTCCTCGGCTGGCCGAAGGAATCGGCAAGCGCGTTGACGCACGCGGGCGCGCCGTTGGATTTGTCCGAATTTTCCACGTGGGAGGAACTGGCGCTGCTCGGTTTAGATCGACTGAAATCCGCACTGATGGCGTCGAGATTGAAATGTGGCGGAACTCTTGAAGAGCGAGCTAAACGCTTGTTTAATAACAAAGGGGTAGACGAAACTTCGGCTCCGAAATCGACGAAATTGCGCGATGCGAAGCGTCACAAGAACGTGGGCTTTCTAGAAGCGCAAATTTACGGGTTGCTTGACGTATTGTCCACGCAGAGACACGCGACGAAGGAAAATGTGCAACGGAAACAAGCCAGAACGGATTGCGAGATCGAACGAGATGAATCGGATGCTGAGGTCAGTGATGAGGAGGAGGAAGAGGAGGACGAAGTTGTTTACAATCCGAAGAATTTGCCGGTCGGATGGGACGGGAAGCCTATTCCGTATTGGCTTTACAAGCTGCACGGGCTGAATATTAGTTATAGTTGTGAGATTTGCGGGAATATGACGTATCGAGGACCGAAGGATTTTCAGAGACATTTTGCGGAGTGGCGGCACGCGCATGGGATGAAGTGTTTGGGGATCCCGAACACGAAGCATTTTGCGAATGTGGTGTTGATCGAGGACGCGGTGGCGCTGTGGGGGAAGTTGAGGACGAAGAAGGATTTGGAGAGTTGGAATCCTGGGAATGAAGAGTACGAAGACCGGGCCGGGAATGTGGTGAATAAGAAGACGTATCACGATTTAAAGCGCCAAGGTCTGCTATGAGTGATTTTATTTCAGTTGCTTGTTGTTGTTGTCGTAAAAATATCTTAAACGATAATTCCGATAATTTCCGTTAAAAAAATTGTATTTTTGCACTTAAAACTGCGTTTTTTTTTGTCTAATAAATAGTTTAAATATCTAAATTAGGGGTTGTTTCAATTATCTCGATATGTTAATTTCCAAAGGAATCATTTGCATACACATCCGCCTCTCGTCAAATTGCGATTCAAACGAGACCGGTCGATGATTGGCCGCTGACTGAATTAAAACTAAATACAAGTTTAACTGATTAGATGATCACAAGCTCAACACTAAGTCAGATCTCTAAATATCTGATCAAATTGGCATAATCAAGATGGATAATTATGAAAACATTCCAATGGATCTATCTCGGACCATGGTGCGTGATGCTAATTGCTGAACTGCCCGAATTTGCTTTAATTTCTCGTTTTCAAAGCCCCAAAATGGAATACTTTCTCCTCCTGCTCACAGTTTGCAGCAAGCGGGATATTTCGGGGCCGATGTTCCAATCCGTCTTGAGAATGGTAGGGTACAAATTATATACACCGGAAATCAAACCAGACCACTTAATCTGCCGAGCACGCCAGGTAAAACCGATTGGACTAATGAATTGTGATGTGAGCAAAAAAATTACAGTTGTTTCGTTTAGTTTTTTGTTTTGTTGGTTTTTAAATTTGACCTTGACCAACCTTGAGAGACGAACTTCGCTTCTAATTTTGTGAAGATTTCAGTTGAATTTAAAATTACTGAATTCAATTTAAAACGACCATTGAAAACAACTTGAATTCAATTTAAATTGATATATATTTGTTGATTGTTATTTACTTATTTTAGCAATTGTCCAAGAATACTCGGATAAACCGCAAAACCGCAAAGAGCTCACCCACAGAATTGTGAATAAACAAACAGCAAAAATAAAACTACAATAAACGATTAAAATTGACTAATAATGTTTCTTTTTATTCACATTCAGAGGTGGTTGGAATACCGGCTTGCGAAAGCAAAGAAAGCATGCGAAAGAAAAGAAAAACAGCAAAACCCACAAACACTCGACATACCAACCACTTTGCAGACAAGCACGGCCACACAGTCCACAAACCACAATGTCTTGTATCCGCCGCCACATCCGGTTGCTATGTACAACCAACAAGCACCAGCTCGTCTGATTAATTATTGTTGTTACCGTCATCTAATTGAGCAGTTGGTGCAGTCTTATGATTATCCGTCCATGAGCTCGCCGGTGTGTCCAGCATGTCCAGTGACCGGTAGAATGGCTGTGGTAAAGGATTATTACAATTACGATAGATCGAGGACGCTACACCAATTTTGATTGATTTTATCCGTAAAATGTGATAAAAAATAACTGTTTTATTCATTTTTGATGTGTGATTTTAATGTTGGTGCTTGTTTTTTTTTAAACTTCCTACATTGGATTAAGCAAGAAAAATGGCGTTTGGGCACGTTGTTCTTTATTTTTGTATAATTATTGTTGGCTATGACGAAAGTAAATTAAAATCCGAATTAAATTCATTTGAAATGTTGATTAAGTTTTGGTTTTTTTAGAATTAAGATTGTTCTGTGGATTGTTCCTATTGGAAGCAAATGGAAATAAGATTTAAGGGAATTTGACAAAAAGGCGAAATGGGTATACGTAGTCCGAAAAGCACCCCCTTGACGCTTCCTTGCAGCGACCTTAATGGAAGCAAAAAATTAGAATTCGCAGTTTTAGTAATCTGATTTTCTGAATTATAAACAATAATGCCGATAATTTCCATTAAAAAAAATTGTCTTTTTGCACATAAAACTGCGTTTCTTGTGTAATAAATAATCTAAAAATTGTCGTCTTTGCTTAAATATCCAAATTCGAGGTCGATATGTTAATTTTCAAAGGAATTATTTTCATGTACATCCTCCTCTCGCCAAATCGCGATTCAAACGAGACTGGTCGTTGATTGGCCGCTGACTGAATTAAAACTAAATACAAGTTTAACGGATTAGATGATCACAAGCACAACCACTAAGTGAAATCTCTAAATATCTTATCGAATTGGCATAACCAAGATGGAAAATTACGACAATGATTATCAAACCACTCCAATGGATCTATCTCGGACCATGGTGCGTGATGCTAATTGTTGAACTGCTCGAATTTGCTTTAATTTCTCGTTTTCAAAGCGCCAAAATGGAATCCTTCCTCCGTTTCGTCCTGCTCACAGTTTGCAGCAAGCGGGCTTTGTCGGGTGCGGTGTTCGATTCCGTCCTGCGAATGGTCTGGCCACCGGAAGTCAAACCGGACTACTCAATCTGCCCAGCACGAGCAAGCAAGGTAAAACCGATTGCAATAATGAATTGTTAAGTCGGCAAAAAGTTAAAGTTGCTTCGTTTTGTTTTGTTTTGTTGGTTTTTAAATTTCACCTTGACCAACCTTGAGAAGCATTTCCAATTTTGTGAAGATTTTAGTTGGATTTAAAATCACTGAATTCAATTCAAAACGACCTAAATCCCATGGAAAACAACTTGAATCCAATTTAAATTGATTTGATTTATTGATTTTTATTTAATTATTTTAGCAATTGTCCAAAAATACTTGCATGAACCGGAAAAACCGCGTAAACCGCCTAAACTTGCTGTACGAATTAAAAAGACGAAATGGCAGTTAGAAATATTGGAAAAGTCGTTTCTCAACAACCCGTACCTAACCGGAGAAACATGCGCAGAGCTCGTCCGCAGTACTGGCCTCGACTGGTATAGAGTAACTGTGAATAAACAAACAGCAAAAATATAACTAAAACAAAAGATTAAAACTGACTAATAATGTTTCTTTTTATTCATTTAGAATTGGTTTATATACTGGCGTGGGAGGGCAAAGATTGCACTCAATAAAAAAGAAAAACAGCAAAACCCAGAAACACTCGACACACCAAAAGCCAGAGCCCAAAAAGCGCAGACAACCAGAAAACAGCGACGCACGGCCACGCAGTCGACAAACCACAATGTCTTGTATCCGCCACCATATCCGTTTTTTGTGTTCAACCAACAAGCACCAGCTCCTCTGATTGATTATTGTCGTGAGCGTCATCTAACTGAGCATTTGGCGCAGTCTTATGGTAATTCTTATACGATGAGTCCAGTGTATCCAATGACCGGTGGAATCCCTGTGGTAAACGATTATTACAATTTCAATAGGCCGAGAACATATTACACCAACTTTGATTAATTTTATCCGTAAAGTGTAGTAGAAAATAATTGTTTTATTCATTTTTAATGTTGGTGCGTGTTTTTCAACTTTCTGCATTGGATTAAGCAACAAAAATGGCGTTTGGGCATGTTGTCTTTATTTTTGTATAATTATTGTTGGCTACGATAAAAATGAATTAAAATTCGAATTAAATTCATTTGAAATGTCAATGAAATTTGCGGGTTTTTTAAAAAAAAAATGAAGATTGTCATGTGGATTGTTCCTTGTCAATTACTATTCAATTTTTTGCCAACCTGTTTCTACACCCACTACTTCAGCCGTTTCCGGCGTATTGGAAATATCGGGTTTTCCATATCCCCCGTGGATTAGCTGTAGTGCGCGCGCCTTCGCAGCCAAGTTATTTCTAAAACCTGGTGACCGAGTATGAAGATTTCTCACCAGAGTGCATCGAGATCCGAGACTCAACGATGGCGACGATGAAGTTGTATTCGCTATCCCGAATGCGTAAGAATCTTTCGGTTTTTCTAACTTTTATCGCAATTAAATTAACGAATCGTGAATCTTTTAGCGTCAAAACTATTTCTGGCCGCGGCGAGACCCCTCGTCGTCAGCCACAGAAGCAACTACAGTAAAAAATACACACATTTTGAGTAGAAGTTGTGAGAAATGTATTAATTGCTATTATTTATTTATCTAGAACTCGTGAATCCTGAAGACCCTAGCATGGCGTGGAAAGACATAACTGATCGCGCAGCAACGCAATTGTTTTTAACCGAGATCATGCGAGGTAGAACGATATTCCGAGTCCAAAAAAATCGATATTTTTAGATAAAAACGTATTTATTTAGACGAAATATCGAGGTTTTGAAACAAAACATTGACGTTTTGCAACAAAATATTTACATTTTTGGTCAAAAGTCGACATTTTTAGACCAAAAAGTAACATTTTTAGAATAGAAATTGTTGTTTTAGCACAATTTAACGTCGCAATGTCGATTATTGGCTACAAAAATGGTTAATTTTAGGATAAAAATGTCGATTTTTGTGTAAAAAGTCGGTTTTCTAGTCTAAAATGTCTTTTTTTTTTGTCTAAAATGTCGTTTTTTGGGCTAAAAATGTCGGATTTTAGGCTAAAAATAAAATCTTTCGGCTAAAGTGTCGATGATTTCAATCTAAAATGTTGATCTTTAGTACAAAATGTTGATTTTTAGTCTAAAATGTCAATTTTTAATCTAAAATGTTGATTTCTAGTCTAAAATGTCAATTTTTAATCTAAAATGTCAATTTTTAGTACAAAATGTCCGTTTTTAAGCCTAAAATGTCCATTTTTAGCCTAAATTGTCAATTTTTAGTCTAAATTGTCCATTTTTAGCATAAAATGTCAATTTTTGTGCAAAGCTAAATCCATCGATTTATCCTAACTCCACAACCAACTATTATTCTAGGCGCTGCGATTGTTTTGGCCACCATGTTCAAAGAACCAGCGACGATTAATTATCCGTTCGAAAAAGGCCCGCTCAGTCCACGTTTTCGCGGCGAACACGCTCTACGTCGCTATCCCTCCGGCGAGGAACGATGCATCGCCTGCAAACTATGCGAAGCCATTTGCCCAGCCCAGGTCAGCGAGAATTTGTCGTTAATTTCGATTTACTTTGTCTCAATACAATTGTATCGCTCGCAGGCGATCACCATCGAAGCGGAAGAACGAGCCGACGGAAGTCGCCGCACAACTAGATACGACATCGACATGACCAAGTGCATTTACTGCGGCTTTTGTCAGGAAGCGTGTCCGGTCGATGCAATCGTCGAGGTTTTAATGTCATTTCTAATGTTTTTACGCAGCGACTCGAATGATTGTGTTTGTTAGGGGCCGAATTTTGAGTTTTCGACCGAAACTCACGAAGAATTGCTGTACAACAAGGAGAAACTTCTGAGCAACGGCGACCGATGGGAGGCCGAGATTGCCGCTAACATTGAAGCCGATCATCTCTACCGATAAAGTCGAATTGTTTTCATTTAGTAGTTGGTCAAAACTTATGTAAATAGAATGTAAAAGTATTGTTGAAATGGTTACTTTTATTTTATTTAATTCAATACTCATTTGAATGTCCGCCGATTGATGTCGCGTGTCGATTTGGTATCGAGTCTAAGAAAGGACACGAAGAGACGGAGAGCTGTGTTTAATACGTTTATTATGGCAGGTTGTCTAGGGGTCAGCGCTTTGTTGGTTTAGCGTGCTTTGCGATTGCGCAAATGACCAGCGTGGTCGGTTGGATTTCTAAAGCGCCATGCTTCTCAAGCATGACGCCGTCATCTCGGACACTCAGGTTTCGGTGGTGGACACAATCCACATGCCACGCAGCGCACTCTCCGTGTCAGGAGCTAGGTTGGAAGCGACCTGTCGGTCCCGAGTCGGTGGTAAGACTTGTTGAAAAGTGGCTTGGACGTGACTTCCGGTCATGTCCAGCATTTGTGACTTCTGGTCACGGATGTGGTATGTTCTGCTGTGGTCCCGCTGATGGCAGTGTCGCCTGTTGCCAGGAATTCTGGTTTATGGTTAGAACTAGGGCGGTATCTGATTGCCTTCGAACCTCTAACTTTCGTTCTTGATTAATGAAAACATTCTTCGCAAATGCTTCAGTGCTTTGTTTTGCAACGGTCCAAGAATTCCACCTTTAGGTCGTTACCATTGGCCAGTGGTCGGCTGGGTCATGGTCAGAAAAGTTGGCCGTAAAGCGAAATCATTTGGTGGTGGGGCCATGACAATAGGCCTACGCAGGGACTTTTCCCAACTTTTGGCCGTATAGCAAAAATTGTAAGCTGTAAATCGAAACTTAGCCTTAATTCCCACAAGCCTATATAGCGAAATGCCGTATAAAGAGCTGCCGTATAGCGAGGTGTCTGTGTACATTGAATAGAACGAAACTAACTTTACAAAGATTAGGATTTTGTTGGGAGAAATTTAGATCCCCAAACCACCTACAGGGCCGCCGAGAGGGGGCGGGGAAGCCGGGACAAATTCCCCGGGCCCGACTCTATTGAAAAAATGTTTTGTTTTCTGTCTGAAAACCAGGCAGGGCCCCAGGAAAATTGTATTTTACTGGGGCCCAACTCTATTGAAAAAATGTTTTGTTTTCTGTCTGAAAACCAAGCAGGGCCCCAGGAAAATTGTATTTTACTGGGGCCCAACTCTATTGAAAAAATGTTTTGTTTTCTGTCCGAAAACCAGGCAGGGGCCCAGGAAAATTGTATTTACCGGGGCCCAGAGGTCCAAAACGGGACCGGGCCCCTCGACTATGTTAAAAAAAATGTTTTGTTTTTTGTCCGAAAACCAGGCAGGGGCCCAAGAAAATTGCATTTTACCGGGGCCCAGAGGTCCAAAAGGGGACCGGGCCCCTCGATTATATTAAAAAAAATGTTTTGTTTCTGTTTGAAAATCAGTCAGGGGCCCAGGAAAATTTTATTTTCCAGGGGCCCGGGCCCGGGCCTGCTTTCGGCGGCTCTGACCACCTATCAGGGACCAGTTGTGCTGACCGGTTACGTCGTGATTTGTGTAGAAATTAGTGACGAAATCGGATGATTTTGTTCGATTGTTAATTATTGTTGCGACGCCTTCAGTGAAGTTTAATTGTCAAAATCAGTTCCCACGGGAACATGGTTGCAAGGAACATTTCAGTTATTTCGTTAGTTTTTAAGTTATTTATATAAATAGTAAATTAAAAATGCACAAATTAACCAAAATTTTATCGTCGGCAGACGTGCCACTTCCCATGTAACAGGCAAAAATGTAAATTTAATAGTAAACGAATAGTTAAATGTTTTCGTGTTTTGCAGTTCTAAGACTAGTGTACGAAGGAAGAGCTCCACGTCACCTCTGAAAGCAAACTTGCAGTTAGCGTATGCACTGAAACTAGAAACAGAACGACGAAATTTAAGCTCAGTTGAAAGCCAGCAAATTATAGCCGTTGTGGACGATGCGTTGATTACTTTGCAAATAATTTCGCGCTATGCTTCAGTGTGTGAAAACTATGATTACTTTGAACAATTTTTAGGTAGTTTGGATTTTATTTTTATCAAGAAGCGGCAAGGACGTAGTGGGCAATGTTTTGTCACAATTGTGGCAAAATTTGACAAAATTATGGCAAAATTGTGGCAAAATTTGTCGAAATTGTGACAAAAGTTGTCGAAATTTGTCAAATTGTCAAAATTTGTCAAATTGTCAAAATTTGTCAAATTGTCAAAATTTGTCAAATTGTCAAAATTTGTCAAATTGTCAAAATT
>JAQIXU010002936.1:0-10392 GCA_034701245.1 Strigamia transsilvanica
AAAAATCGTCTAAATTGTCGAAAAATCGTCTAAATTGTCGAAAAATCGTCTAAATTGTCGAAAAATCGTCTAAATTGTCGAAAAATCGTCTAAATTGGCGAAAAATCGTCTAAATTGACTTAAAATATAAAAAATCGACCAAAAAATACAAAATATCGTCAAAAATCGACCAAAATCGAACCAAAATGATCCAAAAACGAGCAAAATCGATCCAAAATGATCCAAAAACGAGCAAAATCGATCCAAAATAATCAAAAAATACGAAATATCGTCAAAAATCGACCAAAATCGATCTAAAATGATCAATAATCGAGCAAATTCGATCAAAAATCGCTCGAAATCGATCCTAAATAATCAAAAATCGAGCAAAATCGATCCAAAATGATCAAAAATCGAGCCAAATCGATCCAAAATGATCAAAAATCGAGCAAATCGATATTTTTATGTATTATTTTATTTTAGAATTTTGTGTATTATTTTTATTATATTATTTCGTTTTTGAGATTTATTTTTGTACCTTGGTAGAGCAGTCCATCGCCGTCGTAGTGTGCAAGGAGTTCGGCTAGCGGGATGCCTAGCATTGTGCTGGGATCGCGGGTGGTGTGCAGCCTCATCAGTCGATGAGACACGGGATCCCTCATTAGATGTACGCGACTCTCGCCTAAAAGTTCGCCGTTCACTTCGACGTGCAGGCCGTGCAAGATGTTGCACATCGCTCCACCGCCGCCATCACTGAAAATGATTTAAAAAAAAAATAATTTTAGAATTTTTTTTCCCGGTTTTTTTTTTGAGAAAATTGGAAATTCGGGAATTTTGAATTTAAAAAAAATAAATTCGAAGATTGATCACCGTTTGAGTAGGGGTGGTCAAGGGTGAGGTGCCCGTGCAACCCGCAGCGCGTGTCTCTAAAGAAAGAGGAACGAAACCTGTGCAAAACACCAAGGGAAGAAAGAGGGACAGCCCCTAAACGCCCCTAACCCCCCTCAACCGACCTCAAAAAAAAAATTTATACACATATATGGATAAAGGAAACGCACCCCTCGACCATTCCACCATTAAACATGAGGAGGCGTGAGTTTTGACGACCAAATTGATAGGATAATATAAATTTTGAAGTGAAAAATAGAAGAAATTTGTGAAAAAATCGATCAAGTTTGTGAAAAATTGGTGAAAATAAAATGAAATAGAATAAAGATTGTCGACAATCGACTAAATTCGACAAGAAATTGTCAGAAATCGAATAGGGATGTGAAAAGCATCAAAAAATCGAATGGAGAAATGAAAAAGCATCAAAAATCGAATAAAGGTATGGAAAAAATGTTCAATAAACCGACCAAACTTGTGGAAAATTGTTAAAAACCAAACAAATTCGACCAGAAATTGGAAAAAAAAAATCCAAAACTTGACCAAAAATGTGAAGAATCGTCGAAAATCGATCAAGAGATGCAAAATATCGTTCCCAATCAACCAAAAAATACAAAATATCGTCGAAAATTGTCGAAAAATCGTCGAAAATTGACCAAAAATATTCAAAATATCGTCGTCAATCTCTTAAAGATACAAAATATCGTCTAAAATTGTCGAAAAATCGGCTAAAATTGACCTAAAGTATGAAAAATCGACCAAAAAATACAAAAATCGACCGAAATGGATCCAAAATGATCAAAAATCGAGCAAAATCGATCCAAAATAATAAAAAAAACACCGAAATCGATCCAAAATGATCAAAAATCGTCCGAAATCGATCAAAAATCATCAAAAATCGCCCGAAATCGATCCAAAATCATCAAAAATCGAGCAAAACCGATCCAAAATGATCAAAAAAAGACCGAATTCGATCCAAAACAATAAAAAAAATACCGAATTTGATCCAAAATGATCCAATATCGTCCGAAATCGATCCGAAATCGCCCAAAATCAATCCAAAATCATCAAAAAAAGACCGAATTCGATCCAAAATATTCAAAAATCGTCCGAAATCGATCCACAATCACCCGAAATCGATCCAAAATTACCAAAAATCGATCAAAATACATCCAAAACCATCCAAAATCGCCCGAAATCGATCCAAAAATCCCCCAAAACCGAACAAAACCAATCAAAACCACCAAAAACCAAGCAAAACCTACCTCCTCCTCCTCTTAATGATCCTTCGGTTCGCAGCTATATCATCGTGGGTATCCAAGAGCAACATCTCCACCTTAACCAAATAGCCACTATTGTGAGCGCGCTCGGAGCTGCGAGCATTCACGTGCCGTGTCAGAGGAAAAGTGAAGCAGCACTCGCTCTGCCACTGCCTCGTGCCATTCTGTCGGGAGCCACAAGAGCGTTCACCCCTGTTGCTCCTCGCTAGTGGCGCCCCTCGTGTCCCTTTGTTTGCTTTTCGTGTAGTGAAAGTGGAGGAGCCCGAGTGCGGGCCAATCAGAGCGCGGGATGTGTGTTTTTCACTTCTCCATCTTTCGCCGTGAAAAAAGGACCCAGTTTTGGTCGGCGTGCAGTTTGGCCATACTGACCACAACCCCAAAGTGCAATAACCTTCGGGTTCAAAGGTCACTCGAAGCCACTACACCCGGAGAAGGAGGAAATCACACCCCTCTCTCTCTGGATTTGCGCTTTGCATTAGCACCTGCTAGTTTTGGGGTTTTGGAATTAGAAAATAATTGTTTTTTTTTTTGGGTTTGGTCAGTTTGGGGTCAGTTTTGGTCGGAATTTGGAAATTAAATTTTTTTTTGTTTTTAAGGAAAAAAATATTTTGGGATTTTTTTGGGGGGTTTTGAGGATGAAAAATAATTGTATTTGGTCAGTGGTCAGTTTGGGGTCAGTTTTTGGTCAGTTTTGGTTAGAATTTGTGAATTTAATTTTTTTTTTTAAAGGTAAAATTTTTTTTTCGATTTTTTTGGAAGGTTTTGAGAATATAAAAATAATTATATTTGGTCTGTGGTCAGTTTGTGGTCAGTTTTGGGTCAGTATTGGGTCAGTTTTGGTTGGAATTTATGAATTGAATTTTTTTTTTTTGGAAAGAATTTTATTTCGATTTTTATGGGAGATTTTGAGAATAAAAAGATAATTATATTTGGTCAGTGGTCAGTTTGGGGTCAGTTTTAGTCAAAATTAATTTTTTTTTGAATTGAATATTTTTTTCCATCAAAAAATTGAATTTCTTCCTTTTTTTTGAGTTACAAAATTTTTCAATTTTTCTTCTCGACGGAAGTTGCAAACTCTTGGCGGCAACAAGCCAACCTTTTCCCGCATCAAACCTCACACACCGTCCCACCAAAAACAAACAAAACACACAAAAAAAAAACCAAAAACTTAACTTCCACTCACTTTTACCCAAAACAAACCCAAAACCCCAACCCAAACCCCCAAAAAACACAACCCCCAACCCAAAACACCCCCAAAAAACCCGAAAAAAACCCACCCCTTAATTCCCATAACAACAAAACCCCCATTTCCTCATCTAAAAAGGGCGGAATCACTCACTCACTTTTCCATCATCCTGCTGTCACTTAACACAGATAAAACCTTGGAACACTGACGGAAGTGAACCCTTTGTACCCCATTAAAAAAAAAAAAAAAAAAAAAAAAAATGGGGGACCTTGGATTGAAAGGGTAATCCGAGCCTCGTCTCCAGACCCGCCCTGGTTCCTTGACAGACGAGAGTATGGAAGGGTTGTGCAGCAGTGGGTTTGCTCTCACTCAGGAAGGAACGACAAGTTTTTTAAAATGGAAAGAGAAGGGTCCCCCCTTTGTTCGAATTAACCCCTTTTCTACTCGCAGATATTTGAAACTTTTGTATATGCAGAAAAGAAACAGGAGGGAGAAGTAATGGACAGATTGGACACTGATAGGTTATCAAAGGGATTTTTTTTTCGGGTTGGGGAAACCGGAAGAGGAAATGAAATATATTTTTGTCAATATTTGTTTTTGGGTTTTGGAAAAAAATTTTTTTTATTTTTTTTTATTTTTTTTATTTTTTGAAAAAATAAATTGTTTTATTATTGTCGTTTTAATTTACAGCCTTACACCTGTGAGATAAGTCAATGGCCGTCCAAAGGGGCAATTTACCTCACCCCACGGGACAATGGACTTGTGCGCAGGTGCGGGGGTGGGTTGAAGGGAAACTGTGGGTACAAAGAGAAAAGGAAAGATTTTTTTTTAAATTTTTTTTTTTACTCTTGAAATCCATGGGTAACAACAGCAGCTGTCACCAGCAAAAAAACCTTTTATTTTTTTTAAAAAAAATTAAAAATGGTGACCGTTTTTTTTTTGGGAAACTGAAGGTTGGATTTAAAACAGAAAAAAAAAATGGTGGCTGATCTCTTTTTTTTCCAGCCAAAATTCGAATTTTAAAACGAAAAAAAATCTTAAAAGCAAATGGCGGCCATATTGTTTTTATTTTCTACAAAATTCAACCTTTAAAACCCAAAAAATAATAAAAATGGCAGCCATGTTGTTTTTTGGACCTCAAAATTAAAAAAAATTAAGAAAAAAGAGCAAATGGCGGTCATATTGTTTTTATTTTCTACAAAATTCAACTTTTAAAACAAAAAAAATACAAAAAAAGGCAGTCATGTTGTTTTTTTTTACCTCAAAATTAAAAAAAAAAATTAAAAAAAGCAAATGGTGGCCATATTGTTCTTATTTTTTAAAAAATTCAACTTTTAAAACAAAAAAAACACCAGCCATCTTGTTTTTTGGACCTCAAAATTAATAAAAAACTAAAAAAAAAAAAAAAAAATTAAAATTAAAAAAAAAAAATGGCGACCGTTTTAAATATTTTTTCCTGCAATTTTCCAACTTCCAAACAACAAACAAAAATAATTTTAAAAAATAAAAATAAATATAACGATGATGTTAATCCGAGTCCTGAATTATGAAATATAAACATTGATCCGCCAATTGACCCTTGCAAACAAAGCAGGTAATAAAACCAGGTGTAAATATAAACATATAATATCCGTCGAGTGGTGTAATGTGTGTTGCTTCTCGAGTGTTTTTGAGAACACGAGAAAGGGGCGAAAACCGACGCCAATTTCGTAATTAGAGTCGGAGCACGAGAGAAATTATTGAAAACAAGGATTGGGGCCACCTCGACATCTCTCTTGGACACTCGGTCATTAATTAAGGTTGCAACTAAGTAGAAAGCGGCACGCACACATCACTATCCACTGATAACGTGTAATGCTCAGCTGCTTGCCTGCCATCGGTCTACTGCGGCTGAAATAAATATTGGAAATCGTTAAGACGAAGTGGTGCTGAAGGGTTGATCAATTGCTGGCAGATTTTTTAAGTTTTGGAGTTTTTGGAATATGGATTTTAGTTTTTTTGTGGTTTAAGTGTTTTTGGGGTTTTGAGTGTGTTTTTTTTTTTTTGTTATTTCCGGAGATGTTTGTTTTTTGTTTTGCGGTTTCGAGGTCGACCAAGTGCTTTGGCTGAACCTTCTTTTAAGGGTCTATAAAGCAGCCATTTTGTTCGGGGTTCAGTAATTGTGTTTTTTTCTGTGTGAAATGTTGTTTTGCTGCAAAACATGTTTGTTTTGTTGCAGAAAGTGTTTGTTTTGTTGCAGAAAGTGTTTGTTTTGTTGCAGAAAGTGTTTGTTTTGTTGCAGAAAGTGTCTGTTTTGTTGCAGAACGTGTCTGTTTTGTTGCACAAATTGTTTGTTGTGTGCAGACAGTGAATTGTTGCAAAACTTGTTTGTTTTTTGCCAAAACTTGTTTGTTTTGTTGCCAAACTTGTTTGTTTTGTTGCCAAACTTGTTTGTTTTGTTGCCAAACTTGTTTGTTTTTTGCCAAAACTTGTTTGTTTTGTTGCCAAACTTGTTTATTTTGTTGCAAAACTTGTTTGTTTTGTTGCAAAAACAAAATTTCTGTTTTATTATGAAACTAGGACAACTATCTTCCAAATAAAATTTCCTGTTTTCCAAACAAACATTCCGGTTTTCCAAACAACAAGTTTTTCCACACAAAATTTTCAGTTTTTCACACAAAACTGTCTGTTTTTCACACAAAATTGTCTGTTTATCACACAAAACTGTCTGTTTTTTACACACAAAACTGTCTGTTTTTCACACAAAACTGCCTGTTTTTTACACAAAACTGTCCGTTTTTCACAGAAAACTGTCTGTTTTTCACACAATTATCTGTTTTTCACACAAAACTGCCTGTTTTTCAAACAAATTTTTGCCTTACCAACAAATTTTACTGTTTTCCCAAAACAATTTCGCTTTTACTTCCCAAAAAAATCATTATCAAACACAGCACATCAACCAACTTCTCCAATCTGTTTGTTTCCTTTCAAAATGAGTTCCATTTCCACATAAAAACCTCACTCTATCAATTTTTTAATTTCCCACCCAAAATATTTCTCTATCCTCAACTATTTCACTTTAATCTTTCCCAACCCAACTTCATGCTACAGCAACACCACGAAAACGAAACCATCAAAACATCCACTTAACCAACAAATACATAATCCTCATAATCCTCCGAAAAACACTCCCAATAAACCACTAAACTACTACAAAAACAAACACACAAAAAAATTTCTCACTTTCCATTGATTTCCATACATTTCCATTAATTTCCCTTTCCCTTCTTGAAATTAAACGATTTTTCTCACGCCGCAAAATTCCTCATCAATATTCAATTTGTTTTCACCCGGTCGACTTTTCCAGCGAACTAAGTCAGGTGTCGGGTCTCAAAACGTCCATCAGAGACACGTGATCACGCGCATTCCAAACGGAGGCTGCGCCATCAACAGGGTTCATTGACATCAACGGTTGCCATGGAAACTTGGAGCAAAGATGCTGCTCCTCCCCGTCACCTGGCACAAGCCTAACGCCAAATTTAGATGCAATAACAATAAAACGATGATAATTTTTGCGTTAATGTTAATCGAATGGGGGAATATGCGTTGGGAGTTGGGATTCGTGGCAGGTGGTTGACAGCGGCGTTGCTATGTAGATTAATTAGCACTTTGTGGGGGTTAACTGTGGGGGAATTGGCAAGCCCGGATGTGCTAGTCACTGGCACGGAACGGGATGGGGGAGAAAATTGGAGGAAAAAAAATTGAAATTGAATTTTCTAATGGGAATATTTTTAGAAGGATTTTTTGGAGAAATTGCTGTTTTTTTCAAGAAATTGCTGTTTTTTTCAAGAAATTGCTGTTTTTTTCAAGAAATTGCTGTTTTTTTCAAGAAATTGCTGTCTTTTTTTCAAGAAATTGCTGTTTTTTTCAAGAAATTGTTTTTTTTTTCTTCAGGAAAGTGCTGTTTTTTTTTTAAGAGATTGTTGTTTTTTCTTCAAGAAAATGCTGTAATATGTTTTTTTTTTTAAATTGCTAGTTTTTTTTCTCCCAAAAGGTTGCTGTTTTTGAAATAGTAATTAATGTTTCTTCACGAAATTGCTGTCTTTTTTAAGAAATTGATGTTTTTCAAGAAATTGATGTCTTTTTTAACAAATTGATGACTTTTTTTTAAGAAATTGATGTTTTTTTTAAGAAATTGATGTCTTTTTTAAAAAATTGATGTCTTTTTTAAAAAATTGATGTCTTTTTTAAGCAATTGATATCTTTTTTTTAAAAATTGATGTCTTTTTTAAGAAATTGATGTCTTTTTGTTTTTTTTTGGTTTATTAACCAAAAATAGATGTTTTCAAAAAATTGAATTTTTTCAAGAAATTGATGTTTTTTACCAAGAAATTGATGGTTTTTTCCCAAGAAATTGATGGTTTTTTACCAAGAAATTGTTGTTTTTTTAAAAAAAATTGATGTTTATAAAAAAAGTTGATGTTTTTCAAGATATTGATGTTTTGTTGCTTTGAAAAAATATTGTTTATTGAGAAAAAATTTGTGGTATTGAAAAAATTTTGTTGTGTCGAAAAAATTTTGTCGTAATAAATACATTTAATTTCATTGAAAAAAACTAAACTACCTTCATTTGGGTATCAATCAATCAATCCTCTCAATTCCCAATCAATCACCAGCTACAGTTCCCCAGATCCAACTATCACCCACAACACAAAACCGTCAACCAACCCACAAAATAAACCTTAGAAACTCAACATTTTTTCCCCAACTAAAAACAAAAACACATACCCAAACAACAAGTTAAAAACTTTACATAAAAAAAAATCATGTTCAGTATTACGTTTTGACCTTACGATTTCAAAAGACATAATCCAAAACTCAAATCCCAAAAACTTGTAAGAAATGGATCTCAGAATTTATTCAGGAATTAAATTAATTCCAAAACAGCAACAGCTGACTATTAGTACATGAATATACAAAAAACTCCAAAACTATATCTCATCTACATTGCTGTCCATTTCGTTCGTCAACGTGCACCTACCGCTTAGACCGTAGGAAAAAATGGCGCCCAAAATCCTAACAATCTGAAGAAACATCCATAATGAAGAGAGTGTACATATAAGATTTATTCATATGGAATCCATTTTGATAACAACTACATAACAACCGAGTCAATAATAAAAGTGTAATATTGTTATTTTCTACAATTGCCAAAAGCATATTCAAACATGCACTAACACAATCACACATCTAGTGCGTATGCGCAAGCTTTGCGTTGTAACCAAACCGCAATACTTAACCACAATTCTTTTGAATGTTTAATTTTACACAAACCAAACAATTAAACGCAAACTTGGCATCACGTGATAAAATTCTGGATTTGTATTTGTGTTTTTAGTTGGGCAAAAAACCGCCAAGTCTCTAAAATTCTCTCTTTCCCCAACACAACCTTTCCTCCTCATTATTGAACTTTCAACTTCACCCCATTGCACCATATTGGCACCCTATACTACTTTCCCACCTCCCGCCGCAACTCCATCTGTTTTACCACTCCAAACATCAAATCCCCAACACTAAAACAACACAAGCACCCAACCTGCTGTCTTAACAAAACTTCCCCACCCAAACTAAACGCACCAAACTTCCAAATTAACTTTCCGCAATAAATAAATAAATAAATAAATAAATAAATAAATAAATAAATAAATAAATAAATGGCTTCTACCCTCCTCCCTTCTTTGGCGGAAGTGGGAAAATGTCAGCAGGAGGTACAAAAAAAAAATTATAGCCCTAGTGGTTCATTAGGAAGCTGGGGGTGATGGGAGACGCCATCATTTCCTTGCTCGTTCTGCTTGGCAGACACCCCTACCCCCCAACCCCTTCCATCCTTTGCTTCCAGTCCCAAAGTGACCAAACAGATGAGTGGACTAAATTCACATCCCGTCTTGTTCGAACTGTGCTGCAACACAAAAAGAAACGCAGGATAAAGACGAAGAAGGAAGAGAAAGAGCGAGAGAGAAAAAAAGAAGATTAAAATCCGGGTGAGGAGAGCTGAGTTGAGTTGAGTTGGGCTCTTGACAAACCCCTTTTGCTTTTCCTTTTCCCAGACGCTGCTTGTCAACCCTCTCTTTCTTGTCGGCATCAATCTATGGGAACGAATATTAATCAAGTTGACCCCCTTCAATCCACCTCCGCAGGGTAGTAAGGGGTTTGGGAAACCTCTTTTTCGAGTCACCCCCGCCGTCGGTTTGAGTTTTATGGGGTAATAAAGAAAGGAGGATTTTGTTTTGTAATAAATCATTGAATTTCGGGTTTTTTGTGGGAGTGACTTGGAATTGTTTCTTGTGGAAGTTTTGTCAAGAATGAAGTAATTATGATTGAGATGAAATTGTTAATACTTGCTGTATTTGATTATTGTGTTTTGATGTGTTGTGGGTGTTGTAAATTGATGATATAGTTGTTGATTGTTGTTGAGATAACATTTTTTGACTATGCAACTGCAGTTGTTGCATTTTGTTGTAATTGTTGGATTTAGTTGTAATTGTTGCATTTAGTTGTAATTATTGCATTTAGTTGTGATTGCTGCATCTAGTTGTGATTGTTGCATCTAGTTGTGATTGTTGCATCTAGTTGTAATTGTTGCATTTGGTTCTATCAGTGTTGCACATAGGTTTACAAATGTTGGATTCAGCTGTACAATTGTTGGATATTGGATCAAGTTGTATAATGTTGGATTTAGCTGTACAAATGTTAGCTTCAGCTGTACACTTGTTGGCAAATGGATTTAGTTGTACAAATGTTGGATTTAGCTGAATCTAACATTTGTACAGCTAAATAAATATTGTACAACTTGATCCAATAGCCAAAAATTGTTGGATTTAGTTGTACAAACATTGGATTTAGTTGTACAAATGTTGGATTTAGTTGTACAAATGTTGGATTTAGTTGTACAAACATTGGATTTAGCTGTACAAATGTTGGATTTAGTTGTTCACTTGTTGGCAAGTGGATTTAGTTGTACAAATGTTGGATTTAGTTGTACAAATGTTGGATTTAGTTGTACAAATGTTGGATTTAGTTGTA
>JAQIXU010002937.1:0-10384 GCA_034701245.1 Strigamia transsilvanica
ATTTTGAACAATTTTAGACATTTTCAGATATATTTTGAACAATTTTAGACATTTTCAGATATATTTTGAACAATTTTAGACATTTTTAGACATGTTTTGGTCTTTCATTTCTATTTAGAGCGAGTTTAGACATTTTCACAGAAGAATTATTCTAGACAGTTTACACGGATTTTTAGGATTTTTAGACATTTTCAGTTGCCTTTTTATTCCTATTTCGAGGAATTTTAGACATTTTCACAGGAGTTTTGAAGAAATCTAGGCAATTTACACATATTTTTAGTATTCTCAGACATTTACAGATTTTGCCTTTTTATTCCCATTTTGAGCAACTTTAGACACTTTCAGATGTACAAAGCATAAATGACAACTCTCAAAATCACTTTCTTCTATTGAAATCATTCCCCACTTTTCGCCACCAAACAACCGACTCATGTACAAGAGCGACGTGATGAGTGACACAACAGAGCAGGCGAAACAAACGTCCACTTGTCGCCCCACAACCAGTTTGTCAACACCACAAACTGCACAAAACAACTTCCCCTGTCACAGACCCGACCCAGGGGTGCGACCAAGTCAAGTGAGACAACATCGCTCCAATTGACCATCAACTAATCCCCACGGACCCCATGTCCCTTTGGCGTTTGCCGCTTGACCAGAGGTCAATCACACTAAAAAAAAAATCCAAACCCCCACAAAAAAAATTTTTTTCTTTGGGGGTCATGATTTGGTCCACTGACCCCTAATTCTCCCCTTGGGACTCATTTGGGGCACCCAAATCATTACCACCCCATGGAAATCTGATTGGAGGGTCGGCCATTTTGTCTTTGTTGAAGTTTTTGCAGTTTTTGCGGTTTTTGGAAATTATGTGACGAGATTTTAGTGAATTTTGGGTGGGAAAAGTCGATCTGGTTTGTGTTTTTATAGTTTTAAGTGATTATTGTTTTTTCGTTTTAGGTAAGACGAGAACGAACGACAAATACCGCGTGGTGTACAGCGAAATCCAGAGACTGGAACTGGAGAAAGAGTTTCATTACAGTCGCTATATCGCGATGAGGCGGAAAGCTGAACTGGCTCAACTATTAGGCTTATCAGAACGACAGGTATAAGCTCAATTTACGTTAAAACAAAGCTACAATCACAGTAGTGTTTCGTTTTGTCGATCTAACTTGGAAGTGAAAGTTGACGCCGCCGTTTCGATTGTGGTGCGGCATCTGGTGGCAAAATGTAGCGAAATGTTGGAAGCATTTTGGTGGAAGATGGATGGTAATGGATGGTTTTTGTTTTGAATTTTAGGTGAAGATTTGGTTTCAAAATAGACGAGCGAAAGAGCGAAAACAAGTGAAGAAAATGGAAAATTTGATGCAGAAGGAGGGACATTTACAGCCGGTGTAAATTGTAAAAATTAAAAAAAAGTGATTTCTGTTTTAGATTTGTTATATTTTTATTTTGTGTATATACTGTATAGTGAATATAAAAAAATTAATGAAATTTGATTTGGGTTTTCCAGAGTTTTATTAGATTTAATAGAGATTTATTGGATTTACTGAAGATTTATTGGATTTATTGCAGATTTATTGGATTTATTGCAGATTTATTGGATTTACTGCAGATTTATTGGATTTACTGCAGATTTATTGGATTTACTGCAGATTTATTAGATTTATTTGAGATGAATTGGCTTTACTGAAGATTTATTGGATTTATTTGAGATTTTTGGATTTACTTGTGATTTATTCGATCAACTGTTAATCTGTAAAATTTTGTTGAAGTGACAGTTGAAGAATTACCTGGATTTCTAAGAATTTTAAAGATTTATTGGATATTCTGGTAATATTTTGGGTTACCATGATTAGAGATTTATTGGATTTACTTTAGATTTATTGGATTTACTTTAGATTATTGGATTTACTTTAGATTTATTGGATTTACTTTAGATTTATTGGATTTACTTTAGATTCACTGGATTTACTTTAGAGTTATTGGATTTACTTTAGATTATATGGCTTCACTTTTGATTTAATAGATTTACATTAAATTTATTAAATTTTCATGAAATTTATTGGGTTCCTTCAGATTTGTTGGATTTACTAGAGATTTATCAGATTACCTGAAAATCTGCAAAATTCGGATGGATTTACAGATTTTCTGAAAATCTAAAATTCAGAAAGATTTACACCTCAAGATTTACCAAGATCACCATAAAATTTAAACATTTACTACAACTCTTAAAAATGCGCCCAAAATCTTTCCGATTCCTTCAGATTTCCAAATCAACCCAACCAATTTTCAAAACGAGGCCAAACCACGTCACATTACACCACACCAGCACGCATAAAGAGATACGGCTGAGCACGCCCGGCAAGACAAAGCGGGAAACATATCCCACAATCCCACTCGCGCACCTCCATGTCGTGCACACCAAAGGACCAGCACAGTCGCGCACTCTCGCAGTTTGTGTCCACAATGTGATACCAACCAGCCGAAAATGATCGTCGTGGCGGCGGGATCGGCGGTGCGGTCGCGCTAATTCCATCAGAATGAAGGAAATGGTTGGTGGTTGCTGTGTATGCTCAGATGAACGCGGTTGGGCCGAGAACCCGCTAGTTTATTGCGACGGCCACGGCTGTAACGTCGCTGTTCACCAAGGTGGGAGACGTGTATCACGTGATCACCACTTTGCTAACTGACATTTCAGTTAGTTTTTTTTTTCTAATTTTAATTTTAATTTCGATTTATTTCTCTTAACGATCGAATAATTAACAATAATCACAATTTTTGTTACCAAAAAAAATATAATTTATTTATCTATCTATTTATCTATTTATTTGTTTGTTTATTTTAGCTTGCTACGGAATCGTAAGTGTGCCAACCGGTCCGTGGTTTTGTAAGAAATGCGAGTCCCAGGAAAGAGCTGCCCGAATGGTATAAACTGAAACTAATAAAGAAATAATAGTTTCGAGACTCGGTGTTTTCGTAAGAACCGAAAACCGAAACAAAAATCCTCAAACTTTAGAACACGAAAAAAATACTACGACAATTTGGTTTAGCAAGGAGTCAATGGGTCCGTGTGCAAGTTGGGATTTTCGGTACTTGGCGAGATATATAGGGCCGTGTGGTAGATTTTCTCAGTATGATGCAAGTCTTCGAGATGACGCTCCTTAAATGTTTTTTCTTTAAAATCACTTTCACCTGCACCAGAAACCCAAATCAAAGGGTACCGAAAGCGCTTAGGCAGAGGCGTGCGATAAATCATAAATCGTGTACATCAATATCGGAATAATATAGACCAGCTGTTCCCAACTTGTGGTACGTGATAAGTGATGAATTAATAATGAAAACAATATTTTGTGTCATATCCGACTAGTTTTTCCAAAAATATTGACCTACTGGTACGCGTCACCATATTGTACTCTACTAACAGCAGGGCCGACCGGGCAATAAGCGGGGCCTAGTGCAGAAAATTGCATTTTTAGGCGAAAAATTGAAATTTTAGGCAAAAAATTGGATTTTCTTAAGTGAAAACTTGCAATTTCTAGGCAAAAAAAAGCTTTTTAGGGCAAAAACATGCATTTTAGCCAGAAAAATGTATTTTAGCCGGCGGGGCCTTTCAACGAACACTAGAATCCGGCATTACTATGCTTAATCCGTTGGATTTGACACCGCATGAGTTAGTTTTCGGTTCCTACCTAATCGCTGAGACTCGACTATGACGCTTGAATGTGAAATAAATAAAAAAATATCTTTTTCTTTTCAAGAGATGTGAGCTTTGTCCATCAAAAGATGGTGCTTTGAAGCACACTGACAACGGAGGTCGGTTTTCCCGTAACTGATTACATTTCCTTAAACTTTTTATTGTATTTAATGTAAATAATATTTCGATTTTTTTCCTATTTTTCTTATTGCATTAAATAAATTCTTTTTTTTAGTTAAATTTAAATTAAAAATATTTTATTATTATTATTATTATTATTATTATTATTATTATTTTTCAATATATTTTAATATTAGGCTGGGCTCATGTTGTTTGTGCATTGTATATTCCCGAAGTTCGTTTTGGTAACGTGACTACGATGGAACCGATTATACTTCAGTTGGTCCCTCACGACCGATTTAGCAAGGTAATCGAACACTGAGGTCATTCTAATGGAATTTATTAATCACTTTTGTTATTATTGTGCAGATTTGCTATTTATGCGAAGAACAGGGCAAGGAAAGCAAAGCCACCGTTGGTGCCTGCATGCAGTGTAATAAGTCTGGATGCAAGCAGCATTTTCACGTGACTTGGTAACGAAACCACAAGTCTTAGTTTTACGAATAAAGTTTTACTACTGACGATGATCTTTGGATCGAAAGGCCTTTAGTGACAAATTTGATTTTTTGTTTTGTGATTTCAGCGCTCAAGCTGCGGGTTTGCTGTGCGAAGAAGCGGGGAATTATATGGATAATGTGAAGTATTGCGGTTATTGCCAATACCATTATCAGAAGTTGGTGAGTAGATGGAGATGAGAATTAAATTTGTTTGTGAAATGAAACGCTTTTTTTTTTTTTCTTTTTCTTTTTGGTTAACTGGTACCAGATGGAAAAATTTGAAACAGCTCAGCCTAGAAAAAATTGCAGCAACAAGCATAGGTTAACTCTTGCAGACAATGTGAGTGCACTTTTTTTTACATACGTTATTTATTAGTATTAGATGTATTATTAATGTTGTTATTATTATTGGCATTAACAAGTTGCAATTGTTTTCTGTATTGAGCTATTCTATTAACACAATGGCGATTTTACACATTTTTCATTGCAACGTCTTTATTTCTGCTAAAAATGCATTTTTTAACGTAAGAAAATGCACTTTTCAGACATAAATTTACTTTTTAGACAGATTAATTGCCTTTTTAGGCAGACAAATGCACTTTGCAGGTAGATTAATGCACTTTTTAGACATAAAAATACAGTTTTTTGACAGAAAATGCTCTTTTTAGACAGAATAATGCACTTATTAGTCATGTTTCGATAGAAAAATGCATTTCTAGACATTTTTCAGATGGAACGATGTATTTTTTTAAACAATTTTACCACAGAAAAAAAGCAAAATTTTGCAGAATAATGCAAATTCCTGCACAAACACACATTTTTAGTCTGACAAATGAAAAACTTGTAAACATAAATTTCTTTTATTAACCGCACCATACCTAAACAACTCCTGACCCATCTCTTGCAGAAGAAGGGGAACTCCATCAAAACAATTCCCGCATTCAAACCAATCCCCGCCGATGACGCCACTCCTGACTCAACCCCGGAGAAGAACACCCCGCCACACGAACTCACAGATCGGGGTGCTAAAATCCGCATCAAAACCAAGAAAACCCCCACCCCCAGCACCCCCAGCACCCCCAGCACCACCAGCACCCCCAGCACCATCAACGCGACGAAAAACGAGTGCGCTTCTTCTCTGTCCTCGTCTTCCGCCGTTCCAGACACCGTGTCCAACCTAAGCTTCTCAGACAATTCAAACTCGAGCAGCTCGACGAAGGGTCTGGACGGTGCCAACGAACCCGGCTCCGTGGCCAAATTCACGACGGCCAATTTCACCGAGACGGTCATCACCCACAGCGGATCGGTCTTCGGGTCCGCCGAAAAGAGCAGCAAAAAGACTAAGAAAGCTGCCGGTGTCGGTTTGCGGACCCCGAAACTCGAGGTGGAAAATGACGCCGTGTCCACGCTGGACGAACTTAGTTTGTCGGCGTCGGACGCCGGATTCGAGAACAAAAGTGTGTGCGAGCGTGGTGTCGCGAATAGTGTGACTATGACCTCTTCGTCTTTGGGTGCTACGGCGGCTGGGACTTTCAGCGCTTATGAGAATTTTTTGAGCGGGAGTTATCCTGGAATTACGACAACTGAGGCGCACCCGCCGGGGAAGCGAGTGAGTCCACTTGATCGGAACGAGAAGAAGAAACAGCGCAAAGTTGTTGTGCCGAACAGGTGAGAGTGGCTACTCTGAGTACTCTTGAGTAGTAATAATTTTAAACCAAAAAACGACATTTTAGATCAGAAATCGACATTTTAAGACTAAATATCATTTACTACGTTTACATGATCGTAGTTTTCCAGATAAGCGAAAATCCGAATTTTTATTTTCTAGAAAACTTCGTGTGTTTACATGGCATTAGTTTTCTGGTAAAGATGACGTCATATGTGACAAAGTGAAATATTGCCCATAATACAGTTCGGTTATCAGGAACAACAAAATGGCTGTCAATCTATTTCAGCTCCTGAACAAACAAAATTTAGCGCAGACAACTTCTATCCAAAGCCAAAATGTATTAAAATTAGCTATAAAACAATTGGTGCCATTTTTAATAATATCAAGGTAAGTACATCACTTATGCGCATGCCCGGGTGTTTAGATTGCAGTTTGCAATGCACAGAACGCTCAAAATCTACCTCAAACAAGTGGAATTTAGTTTTACAGAAAACTGGTGTGTTTATGTGATCGGTTTTTTAGAAAAGAGAAGTTCGGATTTTTACTTATCTAGAAAACTCTACATGTAAACGTGGTAATTGTTTTAAACAGAAGTTGGGTAATAACACAACTAAGCTTATTCCAATAATTTTAGAATTGATTTTGAAAAATATTCAAAATAAAAGGAAAAATGATATCTTTGCATCCAGTTGATCAGTGTGGATTTGTCAATTATATATTTATTTATCAAAGAATTTTTATTTTCTTACTAAAAAAAAATATACAGCAAAAAGAGCAGAAAGAAGAAGGAAGTTGTAGGACTTACCAATGGAATAGGGTAGGTTTTTATTTGCACATTTTATGTATTCGGTTGAGTTTTAGACTAAATTGAAAATTCCCTTCAAATTGCATTAGACATAGCATTTGCAGTCAACTCCTGCTTCGCTTCCTGCTATTTTTATTTTTCACATTTTTAAATTTATATGTACACACAATATGAGGAAAAAAGACTTCTTATCCTGTCGTACACAATGCAAATTTGCCGACAGCTGTGAATAGGAAGTTGGGTGGATTTCCCCTCAAATTTGACCTTAGGAAGTCATTTATCTCTCAACTTTAAAACTACACTCAACCTTCGTTATACGGCCGCTTTTTATACGGCGTTTTGCCATAACGGCCTTGTGCCATTATGGCTAAATTTGTGTTTACGGCCTAATATTTTTAATATATGGCCAAAAATTGGGAAATTCCATAAAAAATCAGGGGGAATTGCCCCTGATTCGTTATACAGCATTTTGTTTTACAGCCAACTTTTCGGGAACCTATCTAGGCCGTTAAGCGAGGATTGAGTGTAGTAGAAAATTAGCAAAATTTCCAATTACAAAGTTGTAGAGCATCATTAAATTAGTCTAAAAAGATTCACAATAATACTAGTAAAAGTTTTAATTTGTTGTTTTATTTGCATGTGCAGTTCATTTTCTCTTCATGCATCTGCGTCATCTTTGCCGAATGGTTCAAGTCCGCATATCACGTCTTGCGGTAGTCAGGCAGACTCCGGCAATTTTTCGGCAGATACCGTGTCTCTGGATGGGCTATCCAGTTTGCATTCCCAAAGCCGTTTAGGTAATTATGTAAACAAATGTTACAATTGAATTGTGGACAAACAGAAAGAAAATCTCAAACAAATGTAAACAATCACATTGGAAAGTGCTTATTTTTGCATTGTTTGCATTTTTTAACTCAACAATGTATATTTTGAGATGGAAAGAAAGAAAATAACCCAAATAAACCGCACAAATCCATAGCATGACAGTACTGCCAATGCAGTACCGCCAAGCAATTTCTACCACTTTTAAACAGCCAAAGTCAAATCTGCCAAACATTTACTGCCAAGGTTTTCAAAGCTGTAAATATTTGGCTGTAAAAACCTTGGCAGTAAAAAACTTGGCAGTAAAACCCCTGGTAGCGGGGTGCAATTGCA
This sequence comes from Strigamia transsilvanica, assembly GCA_034701245.1. NCBI lineage: Eukaryota > Metazoa > Arthropoda > Chilopoda > Geophilomorpha > Linotaeniidae > Strigamia > Strigamia transsilvanica. The sequence continues at coordinate 7,938 of JAQIXU010002937.1, forward strand.
CAAGACACAAATAACAATTGGAACTTGGGAACCAAATATTCATTTGACTTTCCTAAGAAATGTTCGCAGACATATTAACGGGCAGTCGTGCCGACGGAAGTCCGCTAACATTCGGAAACCGAAGTTCGGCATCGCCAACCGTTGGGCCCTTTCCGCCTAGAACACCATCTGTAGCTAGCAGCAGAAATTCAGGCCTGAACAACAACTTGTAAGCGAACCAAAAACCCGCCCAACCCAATAACTCGTCTAATAAGCTTACCTTTCTACCAAGGACGCAATTTCCGCAAACCACGGAACAACTTCTCGAACAGCAATGGGAACAAGGATCGCAGTTTCTCATGGACCAAGCGCAGCATTTTGACAGTAATTCCTGCTCCTCCCATCAACTTCCTCCCAAATTTTTCTAAAAATCAACAAATTACCTTTCAAGTTGCTTCGCTGCTCTCATGCCTCCATCACCTCAGAAGCGAGAACCAACGGCTCGAAGAGCGCATGAATAGTTTGATCGCACGAAGAGACCACTTGCTGGCGGTGAACGCTCGATTGGCTGTCCCGCTGAACAATTCGCCGGATGCAGGCCGTGTCCCACGCATGAACAATTACATTCCGTCGGATAACAGTGCGCAAGACTTGATGTTCCCCCACCGAAGTCCGAACCAGGCCTCGCCGGCAGCCCATGCGACAATGCCATCTGGCAATGTGGCAGGTTTCGTTGCGGCATCTACGCCACCTCATAATCGAGGCGTTGTAATACCAAGTTTGCATCATCCCGTTAGCAATATGGTGTCCAGCATGGCAACTAGCTCTAGTCACACTTCGTCGAACTTAAGGCACAGTCCGGCACAAGTATGTATTTTTCTGTTGTTTGGTTTTTGTACTGGGCAGTTGTGGGTGTAGAGGTTTGTGCTGCCGGAGACACAAAAGATAAATCTCTGGGTCTCTGAGGCTCTACTGTACTTCATTTCTCTCCTATTCATTTCTCTGCACTGCATTTTTACATGCGAAAATGACTTTCTCTCTCATTCATTCCTCTCTTATTATGGATTCCCGAAAATACATTTCGCCAAGTACTGAAAATCCTACCTACCGCTCTGCTAAAGGGCCCTTTAACCCAAAGTGCATATGGGCCCATTGACTTTTTGAATGGCTAGGTACACGTTACCAATGCCCTTATAATGCCTGAAGTGGCCCTGAAATTAACTAATCTGACATGACATGACCTAAACTGGCCACCGTGTGAATGCATCGATATTATAAGCCCATCGCTAAGAATATCATGGAGGTGGTTTCCTTTGAGTCTAATGAAACTTTTATTGTTAAAATAGTTGTACATGCATAGTCCGGGTCCTGTTGGGCATCCGTCTGACCAGCCATCTATATCGCGCCCAATTTCTACCCCGGATCATCTGCGAATGCAGCAGCAGCAGCAGCAACAGCAGTATCAGGAGGCGGCGCTTTCTCGTCTAAATTTGGCATCGTCTTACCAACAGCCGATATGTTCTCCCTCGATTGCTGCCTTACAACCTCCGCCGGCACCGCCAAAGTCGCGGTTCGCTTGCCAGAAAATGCCACTTCCAAATGTCAGGCCGGATTGGGTATAATTGAAAAAAAGAGAAAAATTAACCAGAAAAATAAAACTTAATTCCTAGATGGCCCAGCAGCCTTACCCCGGCTACCCAGTGCTGCAGTCGGCGAGTTACGCCAATGCCGGCGCACCGTACCCCAGCCCGCTGGTTTCGACACCTGTGTCTGTGGTGATGAATGGTGCGAATCAACATACGCAACAACAGGTTGGATGGGAAAGCGAAGGGGTTTCGTTAATAGCGGCAATTTTGTAATTTTGCACTTTTGGATTTGTCACGTGATATCAGTTCCATCAATCATGCGTATAATTGCAACGTCACAAAATTGCAGAATCGCACGTTTAACGGAACCCTTTGTTGTATTGGATATGGCATTCAATGTCGAATTGCAGGTGACTCAACATCCAACGATGAAGAAACCCAGTCCTGGGACCAAGAGGTGACACTGAGTCTCATGCACTCAAACAAGTTTTAACTCTTGAAATGTACAGAAGCCATTAAGTTTTATTTGATCATGGAAATAGTGTGCAAAATGACAAAGACAAATTTGTTTGTGGAACAGTTGTCATTGTAATTACCATACTGTAAATATGGAATGAAAGATTTTATAGTTTGTTATTGGTTAAGTAGAAATGGAAATTAGATGATTAGTGTTTGTAAATGACAAAATCATATATGATCCATCCAGCATTTGTTATTTAAAGAGAAATAAAACTGAAAATGTAAAATTTTTTCATGAAAAAGTCTTTGGTTTTTGTCCAATTCTGAAATACAAAAGCAGGGTCTTAAGGTGGAAACACAAGGGAGCGGGTAAAATTTGAAAGCTTGCTAGCACAAGTTTAAAGAGGGTGTCATTTACAAGCT